>JAUMHR010000050.1:9984539-10019497 GCA_032361145.1 Enteromius fasciolatus
TTACCTCAGAGTTATTAAAGTTAAAAAAATAAACTGTAAAAAAAATTAAAGCGAAATGCAAATATATATATATATATATATATATATATATATTAAAATAATAAGCAATTACAATTAAAATAAAATAAGTAAAAAATTATTATAAATATATATAATATAATTATTTCTAATATTTGTATTTGCTTAGTTTAACCTGAAAAATAACAAATTAAATTAAATGAACTAAATTTAAGAAATAAATAAAATGTAATCAAAACTAAAACAACTAAAACTAATAAAAAAGACAAACACGCAAAAATCTTATCAAAATCTTGACTTAAATTAAAAATAAAATCAGAAAAACCTATAATTATATTAAAATACACACACACTATTATTAAAACAAAAAAATTGAATAAAAAACTACCTAATTTCAGTTACTTGCAACATTTCAAAAATCAAAAGTACAAAAAAGCTAAAATTAATTAACAAAAATTATTTAAATTTAAATTGAAAATTTCTAAACATATATGTATATGTATATATATATATATATAAACCCACTTAAACTGTAACCGAAATTAAAATAAAAATCGAACATTTTAAAATAAAATTCAATTAAAAAGATTAACAAAATGAGCAATAATACTAAAAGAAGAGTGGTCCATCTGTGGTCGGGCTGAAAGAGGAAGATGACGGTGATATTACAGCCTCTTCAGGAAAGACAGTAAGTTGTATAGTTATCTAACAGGAAGGGTGTCACCCTAAAACTATACAACCTACTACCTCACCCCAAAGGACAGTGGGATACGCTGGAGAGGTGTCCTGGCTTCAGCCCGACTGAAAATCAACTCACATGTGATGCAGTGGTCTTCAGCAGCACCTGCGGGGTCCAAACTCAGAGATCAAAACACAGAATGAATGAATCCAGAAACTGAACAAGCAAACGGTTAAAGTGCAAAAACAGTGTAAAAGACAGAGACATTAATGTTTTAGGCACCTTTCATGAAGAGAAGCGTCTTTCTTTCTTCATCTCTGTCTGTCTGCATCTGTAATTAAGAGAAACGAGTCTGTAGGGTTCTGAGGAAAAGCCAAGTCCTGTTCTAGTTTGTGTCATTTCTCAATCCCAACCTGCCTTATGCCTATAGGGCTGAATTAATATTTCAATATTTTTAAATATTTTATTTTTTCTATTTTATTGTGGAACAAATGAAATAATACAATGAAATATTACAATTATTTTAAATATTTTATTCCACAGTTAAATATTTAATATTTGCCTATTTTATAATCTCAACCTTTCTGTCAGATATATACTGTCAGCCGAAAATCCAAATTAAAATATAAATATTTAAGATTTAATCATTTATTTAATCATTCAAGTTTAAAATTTCAAGTAAATCAAGTGATAATAATTTGTTTATATTAAATATTGGAGTTAAATTAAGCAAAACACATTCATATTTTTCATATTTAAACAATTGTTTAAAATAGCAATAAAATACAAATATTTAAATACATTATTATTTAAATATTTGTTCAACACCGGCAAAGGTTTTCATTTATTGACAAATACTAATACTATTAATACTATTTAATACTTCAAGTTAATGTTGCATTGGTAAATCAAAATGATGTTGCTACGGCAACCAGCTGAAATAGTTTTTTATTTTTTATTATTATTTTATTTTTTATTATTCATTATTATTAATATTATTATTTTGTTTGTTTTGTTTGTTTGTTAAGATTGACTTCAGGGTCAACAAAACAGAATATCACAATTCAGAAAACATGCTCATAGGTGCTTTCATATCGTTACCTGTATACACTGCATATAAAACTGAATTAACTACTGGATTGAAAAGCCTATAAAACTGTGCTACTGTGCTGCCCAGCACACCCTTTAATCAGGATGCGGCGGCCCCTAGGGGCCCCAGGTGCAGACGGGAGGAATCCAGACAGCTGAGTTTGCTCAGCAGACACTAAATAGGGCAGAGGCTGGACGGTTCACAGGGCATAGGCCTGCAGCAGCTATTTATATACACCAGCAGCTCCTGTTACAGATGTGCGGGGCTCTGGCTGTGGAGGATCTCTGGGCCCCAAGCACAAGGGCCAAAACAGCTACAGGCCAGAGGTACACTTAACATGCGCACCAATGTGAACTGTCTGCTCGAGGCATGGGATCAGTACGATTTATTTATTTATTTTTTTATGCATTAAATTGATCAAAAGTGAGAGTAAATACATGTCTAACACTACAAAGAAATTAATATAAAAGAAATGCAGTTCTTTACACTTCCTATTCATAACAATATCCTGTTGTCTATAGACTAATTTTTATTTAGATTTTGGGGTATTGCACAAAAATGCTGGAAAAGAAACACACAAAAATAAATAAACAAGTAAAAATGCGCATTCCATTTTTTGATGCCAAAGGAAAGAAAGATGAAGTGCATGAACTATTTACCAAATAATTTACTAAATGCACATTAAACAGGTCGTGTTACTTAACCTCAACAAATAATATGACCGAGAAGTCTATTTAATCTCAATACTATTCTTACTATGAGATCTAGTCTCTAAACATCACTAAACAGCAGCACGACTGGATAATGAGGCAGACCAGACTTGTGACTCTCCAGACCTCGACCCAAGACAATGAGTCTCTGGGAAGGGTTTCAATCTGACCGCACACTTCAAAGAGTCCAGGAACGCCGAGCAATGATCAATCAGTGAGGGCCGGATCAGGTTCACACCAACAATAGCCAGAAGAATCCGGCTCGCTCTGATTTCCAGCAACTGTTTCCACCTTGTTTGTTCAGAATTTCCCTAAACGTTCAGCGTATTTGTCATAACTGCGAGACAATGGCTAATGGAGGCTCTTGGCCAAAGCTGTCCCAGCGACGTAACCCGAGGTGAACCGCATTTTGGCCAAACTAGCCTCTTTAACGCCACAGTTTCCTCTATTCCCTGTAACTGATACAATGTGAAAAAGCTATTTAGTGACAGGCCAGAAAAGACTTATGGTCCGTGTCTCTGGTCAGAGTCGGTCTGGTGTATTCATGAAAGAGAGCAGCTGCATCCTGTTATTAAAGCAGAGCACTAACCTTCGCCAACAGCACCTGACCAGCCATGTCCCGTGAACTGTACCCCACGCCACAAAACAAGACTTAAAGCCACAGAACCACACTCATTTACATTTATCTTTCTGCTCTCTCCGTGTAATGATGATTTATAGTGAACATGTCTGTCAAGTTCCTGAAAGAAACAGAGATATAAGATACAATATAGCTTTCTGTGAGATACAAGCTGGAAACTTCATTTTAAAAATTGAAAATCATTTTTATCAGATCATATTTCAGGAGATCTATCTATATCTATCTATATATTAATTTATAATAAAATAAGTAGCAATTTAATTCAAATAAAAGATGTGCATTAAAATGTATTTCAGTGTATTCAATGTTTGAAATAACAATTTTCTATCCATCCATTTAATTTGCATTTCTTATTTACTTTTTCATTTTAGTGTATTGCATAAAATGCTGAAAAAAAAAAAAAAAAAAAAAAAAAAAAAAAATTATATATATATATATATATATATATATACACACACACACATATATTTTTTTTACAGAAATATAAATATAAATAATACTAATATAAATTTGCATGCATACTGTACATTTTGGAAATATGAATGTAGCATGCTACTCTGAACATAGCCTGTGTCAATATAAGCAGTGCATCTCACCACATGGAGGAATGTCACACAGCTCCATGCGCACACCCTCATCTAGGGTGAAGCACCAGGGAGCATCGTGCTTGCTTCCGGGGTTGCGACAGTATGAATGTCCCCCGTTGAGCTCTGGGTAACGCATGGCCAGGAAGGTGTGGCTGTGGGGATACTGCGAGTTCCACGGCTGACACTGACGACCAGATTTAGTCACGCTGACTGTCCCGCGATAATCCGAACCGCTGTTGTTATAACATTTGTGGTCTAAAATACAATAGATTTGATTAACTTTTCCAATAAAATAACATTTTTACAAGTCATTTTTTAAATAATGACACAAAATACATACTTTTATTTATGGTCTCAGCTATTGGGATGCCTATTCTCATGCAGTTGGCGGCCTGGGGACTGTCCGAAGCAGCCAGGTCCTCACAATTGGGCAGTTTGAGGCGCTTGAGGATGAGGGGGTTGGAGCGAGCGATGATGTACTCTGTCTTACACAGGTCATTCTCCAGAATCTCACACTCGTCCTTGCACAAGTCCCGCGGTTTGTCCATGCCAGAGCTGCGGTCACATGTAGGGAAGGCAAAATGGCACAGGGACGGGATAGCGAACTGGGAACAGCGATCCGACAGATGATTGGAGGTGCCAATCATGGTGAACGCAGCTGAAAAAAAACAAAACACACAGAAACAAGACTTCACAAAGGGGTTTCCCTCCAGCAAAAAATAATTCATTGTGGATTCTAACAAGCTACGTAACAGCCTAGTGAAATTATATCTGTGTTACACACAAACAACAAAAAGACAAAGTATTGGTGAATTGTTGTGGTTTCACAAGAAGCAGTGTGACTCAAAAACAAACTGACTGCTCACTCCTGAGAGGAAACCACAGAGAATCTCTGTGCCATTATAAAAACAATTCAAATGTCAAACTGAAGCTGGCTTAGTCTAGTCCATATGTGAATCTCGCTTTGAAAAACCCTTAAACTCTCTCAGACTACAGAACTTTTCTATCTGGTACTGGTATCAGATGATATATAAGATGGTCTTGAATGATTACTATATTCACATAGCTTCAAAAATTGTACATTTCCAAAAACACAGTCTAGCTAGCAAAAGCTCTCTTATCTAAAGCCCGAAACTGATTTTATCAGCTGCATTTCAGTTGAAGTCTCTACAGAATAGTTGTTTGGAAATGTCTTTTGTAAGGACTGAGAAGCATCTTTCTTTACCTGTGATTTGGGTCTCAATCTCGCCCTGCATCTGCAGCGAGTCCACAAAGATACTCCTGTTTCCTATGAAGCGAGCACAAGCGATCCCTCTGTATGGTTGGCAGAAACCTTCCTCATCGAAATCATCTCTAAAAACCAAACAAATGTGAATGTTAATTACATTAATGTTAATTAACAATATTTAGCCCTGATCCCCCTACACTGGCTTTTATCCGCGTTTCTTTTTTGGGCAGAGGGGAATTCACGCGATGTTGTAATATTAACTCCAACACTAGAGGGCAGTAAGTGTCACTGTCTCACACAAACACACACAGCTGCAATCCCACAGAACAAACCTGGCAAATTGAATCAGCCTATACAATACAAATCCAACATATGAAAAAAACATTCAAATGGAATATAATACAGACCTGGATATATCATTTAAAGCATTCAACATATCATAAATAATAAAAAAGACGTTTTGTTCTGTGTCTGCATCTCGTACCCTGTAATTTAAACCATATGAACGGGTGGTTCTCGCAAAAGTGTATGTCATCCATATATATACACGGAGAGAAAAAAAGCAAAGCCTGAGTCACTGCTGAACTTCAGTGATTTGCAATGCGGTAAACCAAAACAATTTGAATTAATAACGTGTACGAGAAAACAATGATCAGGTTATGAACAGTTCAAATGAAAAAAAAAAAAAATCAGAATCAGTTAAAATGGCTGCTGGTGGTGTTAATGAAAAGCAGACGTGTGAAAGGTCAGAGGTCAAAAGTCAAAGCAGTGTCTGAGGAGAAAACGTCAGTCCAGACATTAGCACTCAGTTTGGACATGTTTGGAATAGAATTTAACTTTATTTTTCACTGAATATGCTGCATTATATGCTGTACCCGCTATACCAGAACTAAAAGAATAAGAATGATTCTATGGTCATATAGAAATCATTACACAAACGCTTTATAGAGCAGTGCATCATATTTTTGTTAAATGACCTAATGCTGCAGTAGCGTTCAGACACTGTTTAAACACTGTAAGACAAGATATTATTTTAATTGATCTATTTTAAACTATTTTAAATGATCACAATTAAAAACAGTTTTGCAAGAAACCTTGATGCATTTTTTAGGATTATTTGTTTAATAGAAAAAATTGCATTTATTTAAAATTAGTGCTGTCAAATGATTAATCGTATCCACAATAAACGTTTTTGTTTACATAATATATTTGTGTGTACTGTGTTTTTTATACTCGCACACATACAGTATATATCTGGAAAAAAATTATATGTATTTACATGCATACATTTATATTAAAGATAAATATATTTAATATATAAACACCATATGTTTCTTAAATACTTTACTACTTTATACAGACATGATATACAGTATATACACAGTATACACGCATATTACCCAAACAAAAACCTTTATTAATCATTTGACTGAAATAGATTTTTTGTAACAATGTCTACTGTCACTTTTGATCTATTTAATTCATCCTTGCTGAATAAAAGTATTCATTTCTTAAAAATCTTACTGACCCCAAAATTTTAATTGGTAATGTTTATATTTAAATTATACACTGCAATCTGACAGCATCCCCATGCTAAGTTCAAAACTCGCCCTGTCAAGTATTTTGTACAATCTGAGCACAAATTGAGGCCAGCACAAGAATCCGGCAGAGTGACAGACACTGGAAAAGTTTCACAGCTCTCCAGCATGTGCGTCACAGGAGAATGCATTGGTAACTGTGGCCACCCACAGAACGCTAAATGACAAGGAGGAACAGTTGTTGTGGAGAACTATAACCTATTTTTACATAATATTGTTTTATTTATTTTTTTTAACTTTCTCTTTCTCTTACATTGTCTCCTGCTGTCTTAGACACGCACATATACATGAACACACTCCAGTTCATCAGCGTGTGTTTGTGTTACTCACCAAGTGCGTGGTTTGTATAAACAGAAGGAAGTCCACTACATTTCTTTACTCATCATTGCCCGTTTGAAAGTAATAGTGTGTGTTAATTGACCCGTGTTGGTGATGTAACGAGAGGGAGAGAACAAGAGAAAGTTCTGTCTAAGCACACACAAAACATGATATGCTTTTCAACAAGCTCTTCGCATCCAGCACATTTTGGAACTCCTGTAGGATCCTCGAACTCTCCTGTTAAACCTATTGAGTCGGGACAGGAAGGAGTGAGGAGTCTGAAAACGCTCCCCTGTGAGCTGAGTAGCAGAAAATCATCCTGAGAGAGATGCATGTTAAACATTACCAAGATTGATATTTAATTATTCGGGGTGTCCTATTCTTGAAAGGTCTGTAGCAAAAGCCATCCACAAATAATTACACAAAGGGATCCAGCATTTTGAGAGAAAAAGACTTTTATTTTTGTATAATTTATTGCTTAAAAAAATGATTTATTAAAAATGTTGTGCTAAACTGTATCGATTGGTTTATTTATATAGGAAAATTCAACTTGATTTTTAACGTTTCTTATTATTTGGCATTTCCCTTTTGCTTTATTGATCAAACAGACATTTCTACGTAAGCCCACCAAGTTCCACTAAGTAAGAAGAAAAGTAGTTAAATGATTAATCGCATCCAAATACACACACATACAGTATGTATTTTGAATATAATATGTATAATAAACATAATATTTACATGTTAATACATTTATATATTCATATTCTTATATTTTTATTATTATTAAATAATAATAATTATTATTACATATTTTTCTTAAATATATACATGCATGTGTTTGTATTTATATATTCACAATAAATATACACAGCACATACATTATTTAAACAAAAAATTATTTTGAATGCGATTAATCGCAATTCATTATTTGACAGCATTAAAAAAGTGTTTAGAAAATCATAATTGTGATACAGAATGTCATATTTACAACGCTAAAAATCAAAATAAGATATTCCGTCATAATTATGACAAAGTCAAAATGATGAGACATTTATTATTATTTGAGAAAAAATGCTGATATGAGATATATGATATAAATATGATATGATATAAATATATAATATAAAAAAATACACCTTTCGAATGTCATAATTATGACTTATGTCATCTGTTCGACATCTCATTATATTTACTTTTTGTGTCATAATTATTTTTTTATAAAAGTATTTTATAAATTATGTGGAGAAAATTAGCTTGAAAGATATGAAGTCCACAATAAATGATTTAAAGATTAAAAAACTAAATCTAAACAACAGAAGAAGATCTTTGCCTGCTGTCCTGGTCAGGAACTCAGCTATTTCACCATGAAACCAGTTTGATGCATGGGAAGTGAGGTCAGCCAGAAGCCCTAAAATTAATATCTTGGCCCCAACAAAGTTGTGATTTACAGGATCGAGCCTTGTTAAGAAGCTAAGCTCACGAAGATGTCATACTAGCAACAGTAAGGAGAATGGATTTGTGTCATCAGTGTTATTGCACATGCCCTGGAGTCTAATAAATGTATCAAGATATTCCCATCCGGAAACAATCTCCAATCTGCCTGGCCTGAAGACTCTCTCCTCTCCTTCTCCATCCATTAAGGAGTCAAAAACACCTTCTTAAGATGTTTCCTACTCTATTTTTCCCTCTTGTGCCATATGCTGCCCCACTTAAAAAGAGTTAAATATCTGAAAGGCTGATCAGGATGGACAGTGACTCTGTTTGGAATATCAATGTCTGTCGAAATGTATTTTTGAAATAAGCAGATCTGACTGCTGCCGACTGATTTTACGAACAGATATTTCCACTTATTCCATTATAAGATCAAGAGACTCGCTGGCCGACATTAAGAAAACTAATTGTAGATAAGCTCACTTGAAGGGATCCCATGATCATGGAAAACATGTGATTTCCAGTTCTGGAAACATCATGGAAATTATTAAGATCTTAAAGTAGAGTAAAACTAGTCAGCGTGACATCACCAGTCTGTCCACTGAGGGACTTTTGTACACTGTACACGGCAAAGAACAGATGGAAAACTGGATTTATCTTTATGAAATGCTTCGAAAAATGCAAAAAGGACTGATAAGAAAAGTAATTAAAAGTGCAGTGAACGTAAACGTTCAGCAATTTTTCATTTTTAGGTGAATTATTCCTTTTAGTCTGAATCTACAGGAGAAACTTCATGTTTATTTAAAATAACTTACTGCCCTCTATCTACTTGTATGTTTTTGAAAGACATTTTCCATGACTTAACTCTTGTGTTAGATGACCTCTCTTTAATATTTTATGGGCTCAACGGTGATGCATGTACTTAGAGGTTCTGATCGTATCCAAATTCATGTCATATTTTATGTGCTCATATAAAATTATTACATGCACCTCTGGAGTCTCTAACACGCAATATTTTCATTTCAGATTGTTTGTGTAATCATGAAAGCAACAATGCTCAACATATCACTTCTCAGCGACTGTGAGCCTGCCATTTCATGCACTATGAATGTTAATGTCCATATTATCAGCGCTGTTTTGATCAAACACTTTCCAAAAGGTCCTAACTTTGTTGTTGCTGTAAGTATGAGGGCATTCCAGAGTAGAGTTTGTGAAAACGGGCAGACTGCTTGAATTCATGGGCTACACACACAATCTTTGAGTTTTTTTTTAAATTCTTCTGGATGCCAGATGTAAGACACATAAAATCTTGTATAATGGGGACTAGACTTAAGACCTTGAGAAGGATTTTTTTAAAAGAGAGGATCCAATTCACCGTCAGGTTTACTCCTGTGCTAATGTTTGACCTGGGTCAGTGGCAGTATATGTAACAATGGGAGGGAATATGAGTAACAGTGGACTGGTTTGTCCCTCAAACAGGCAGGCCTGTGGTCCGTGACTGCATCTCGGGAGGAAAGGAAAGACAGCCACCGAGGGACTCTCATTAGGAGCCACGAAGAAAAAGAGGAAAGAGTCCTCATGTTACACTACCACAATAGCAGCCTCTATTACAGAAGCAAAGGACACAACCCTGTGACCCCTGAGATCTCCCAGAAAGAGAGAAATGGGGCATGAAAACTATAGGCAAAGACTAGACACGTGATCTGAGCAAAGATGAAAAAAAAAAAAAATTAAATGACAACATATTAATGTAAAGAATTTAGCTATATTAAAATTAAGTTAATAAAATGCCTTTGTTATAATATTAATGATATTATGTTAAAATTTGTAAACTTGAACTTGAACTTATTTAACAATTTGGTATTAAATTATGAATTATAATAATTGAGTAACAATATTTTTTAAAATAAGGAGAAATAGAGAAAACTAAAAAAAAATCATTAAACTTGTTAACAATTTACTATAATATTATTACAACAAGAAAAAAAAATCTATCTTTCTATCTATCTATCTATCTATCTATCTATCTATCTACTCATCCATCCATTTGTTTATTTATTTATTGAACTTAAATAGTATGTGCTCAAATAAATTACATATTACTTTTATTACAAAATAATTATTTTGAAAATAAAAATAATAAATTATTTTTTATTACAACGATTAGCATCAAGAATCATGAAATATCATGGGTATTTTATTTTTTAATATTGAACAAATAGTATGTGCTCAAATAAATGATTGTGTGTGTGGTATAAAAATTAAGCAGCAAGAATCATAAAATATCACTGATTTGATTTATTTATTTTTATTTAACTTAAATAATATGTGCTTCAAATAAATGACCATTTTTTTCACTGGTATCAAAATTGAGCATTAAAGAATCATGAAATGTTACTGGTATTTTATTTGTTTATTTATTTAAAAATATTTTTTTAGAAATAGTATGTGCTCAAAAGAAATGACAATTTCTTTTTCTGTGGTATTAAAATTTTGCATCAAGAATTGTGAAATATCACTGGAATTTTTTATATAATTACGTTAAATAGTATGTGCTCAAATATTTATTTTCCCCCCACGAGGCATCAAAACCGTGAATCGTGAAATGTCACTGGTATTTTGTTAGTATCCGGACAGCTCTATATCCATCAGAAGCCTGATTAGATGTGCAATTAAATCTATGATTTGTGCTTTAGGAAGCCAAAAGATTATCCACCCCTTCTCTTCACTCCGCACTCCATCTGACCACATCACATCCCCTGAGAACAAACGCTGAGCCTCAGGCTCCGATTACTCAAATTATAGGTCCACGTCCACTGGGTGCAACTGCTTTTGCTGAAACAAATAATCTGCAGATTAGCTGTAGGGGTGTATTAAAACCCCCACAGATGATTTGCTTATACAATGTGCAGTTGAGTGATTTGCTAAACAAAAGAGGGCAGAGAGGTCAAGCAGTTAGGATCCCATTAGGGTGAGAGGTGACAACGTACATGGAGAAAAATAGTCCACGTTTGTTTTTGTATTCACTGAACCACAATGTGCACTGATCATTTAATAACAAACAGAACTGACCAGCTGAGGTGTCACAAAACAAGTAATTAGGTGGAGTGAATTGTGTCAGCTGATAGCGCTGTTTATTTGCTGTTTGTCTGTGTTGTGTCAGCATCCGAAACACAAAGGAAGTTATGCTAACTAGGTAATGGTGCAAACACACCCACAAAATTAGTGTTAAACACATTTTACATGCTGTCTTTCTCCATCGTGTGCGGATTCTGAGAACTAAGTTGTGAAGAATATAGAAGGCTGCCACAATATTTATCAAAATGAATGTTGCTTTGCTTGATTTTTATGAATTATTTCCATCGTGGTCAATATAAAATGTGCAGGACATTATTTCCATGGGTGATAATAGTGCAACTATTACCTTAACATTTTAAATTAAATACAAAAATGTAATTACATTCAAAGAAAAAGTTCAGACCAAAATAAAAGTTACTTAAAAAAAACAACAACAACATTTATTCACTCTCAGGCCATCCACAAAGTTGATGAGTTTGTTTCTTCATCAGAACAGATTTACAGAAATATAACATTATATCGCTTGCTCACCAAATAGTCCTCAGCAGTGAATGGGTGCCGTCAGAATGTGAATGTATAAAAACATTACAAAAATCCACAAGTAATCTACATAACTAAAATCCATTAATTAATGATTTGTGAAGTGAAAAGCTGCTTGTTTTAAATAAACAAATCCATCATTAAGACATTTTAACTTTAAAATGTCACTTCTGGTCAAAATATCAGTCCACAATAACCAACGAAAAAGTCAATCCCACATCAACATTCTTACTAAAAACTGTGTTTGCTTGTAAACAGTGCTTGATCTGTGCATATTTCTCTCCTGATTCAGGCAAGACAACTTTTTTTTACTGGAGAAAGCAATAACACGGAGGACTTCAATTTTGGCGGAAAGCAATGGTTTGTTTAAATGTGTTTGTCACATCACAAGACATTAACCAATGGACTCGAGTCATTCTTTTATCACCAGTTTGAACTCTCATTCCCACGGCACCCATTCACTGCAGAGGATCCATCGGTGAGCAACTTTTTAGGTGAACTATTCCTTTTAAATTACATTAAGTCACGGTATTTTTTAAATACTTAAATGGTCGATCTGTGGTTCGTAGTGAATAAGACAGGGTTTTTTTCTAAAGAGGAACAACTCTGATTTCACACTCAGTGTGTGTGTAAGTGTTTGAATAGATGTGGGTGTGTAAGCATCTGCTTGTGTGAAAGTTATAAAACTGAATCCTGACACCACTGTTATTTACTTCATATGTTATTGCGCGCTACGTGAATCTCCATTCGTCTGCCAAAAAGCGCCTGAAGTTCATGCTGTAATCAGTGCTGGCTCAAAGAATTGGCACAGCACCACTAAACCGACAACATGACTCATATAATCACTAAGCAGAGTAAAGACCAACCTTTATCCAAGAAAGCTTCTCCACCGTGTTTTGATATGTGCTCGCGATTTGTCACACCTTATGATTTACAAAGCCAAAGCGTATAGATCATAATGCAAACACGGCTGTTTAAATGACAAGAACATGCATGTTTAACACAGCCAGTGTGTTTTTATAGAGAGTGTGGAACCTGGAGTAATTATGCATTACTCACGGCTTACTTCCAGGTGTAGGAAAACATAGGAACTCCACAAGCCGGAGAATATCAATAAATAAGCTCACTGTACACAACTGTCTCTGCTTTCCTTAAGCATGACCTATTTATCTCTGTCCATATCAACAGAACAAATCATTATACATTATATATATCATTAAACTATCCTCACTAAGACATTATTTCATAACTTTAGCGTATCCGAAGCTGTAAAAAGCATTAAAAGCGAAAGGAACTTGCGCTGCAGGTAAGGGGTTATCCATTTGAGAGGGGCTCTGGGAATGAAGTTCATGCTCTCCCAATAAAAGCAAATTTACTGGCCCCATGTCCCTCTAAAAGTAATGGGAATAAGACATAACTTATTCCCTCAGTGAGAAAGAACGCGTTTCTGAGCTTTCATTCATATTTACAGTTGTGTATCCAAACGTGCGTCCGCTGTAGCTCAAATGGGAAAAAAAAATCAGAAGGCTTTGGCTTCTAGACTTTGTTCATGGAAAAACCTGAGGAGAGGGTGCAGGGCAGAGGGTTAATAGAAAGAGAGAGAGACTGGGGATACTCTGAATACATAATATATATAAGTATAAAATAATATCTAGTTTAAAAATGCCTGATTTGTTCATTTAGAGGTAGATCACATGATAGAACTATAATTGTATTCTTTGATTATTTTGAGAGGTCTTAAAAACACAAATAAAGACATACTTATATTTATAGGTCTATATCATAAATATAAATGTATACTACAGTCCAAAAACGAAACCCCAAACTCTTTTCATTGGATTGTTTAGAACCAACCTCCGCATACCCTTGCTATGGTTAACTGAAATGCAAATATTTTTGTCTGTGATGACCTAATATCAGCTGGCATATATTAACGGACCATTAAAATAAAGATAAACAGGCTGTCTATGGCGGGGCGGTGTGGTCTGCTGATGTAATTGAGTGGTAGAGGTTAATATGGCGTCATATGGGGTGTTGGGGAGGTATGCTGACCCACGCTGTTTGCCCTGAGACTGGAAAAGAAGTTCTGACGAAAGGTCAGGATCAAGTTTCAGACCGCACCTCCGCCATAGAGCATACCAGGTCAAAGGTCGTATACCAAGAGACTCATATTAAAGCTCCAATCTTCAGTCAATCAACACGTAGTTAAAAGAGCTCCATAACAAGCCAGAGATTTAGATCTTGACCGAGCCTGTATCTGCTTGCACGGTGAGCTAGTTTTCTGCAGTTTTTATTATAACCTATTTTGAAGCTACAAAGACAAGTGCATCTTTGGTAAGGTTAGCATATAGAACTTTCATATATATATATATATATATATATGAAAGCCCATTTTAGCATCACAATAAAAATAACAGGTAATTAAAAGTTAAACATTACAAAATAGGAAATAAAAATTATGCAGTGAGATATAAAGTCATAATAGTTAGATATAAAAATCACACTTATATGATTTGAAGTAAACCATTATGGTAAGTCACAAATATGTATTAACAAATGCAAGTGTGAGACATAAAGTTCCAATTATTGAAATATTAAGCTAAATTTGTTAGATAAGAATAATTACAAGAAACAAAGTCAATTAGAAAAAGTCAGAATAATGAGAACCAAGGTCAGATCTGACCAGACCACATCACGTGCTACATGACATAAAACCTTGAGAACTATTTTTGAAAAATAAAGCCACTTTTTTTTTACTCTGAGGTGGAAAACTGACTTCCGTAGATATACAGTGACCAGTTCTAAGGGTATTATGTCCCATTTGTTTAAAAATGTCTGTGATGGGGGGAAAAAAAAACATGAAAGCCCATGAACTTGCAGTAAATCTGAGCTGCTTTTACAAGTTCAGTAACTCAAAGTGCCAACTCAAAGCACTATACAAACAAGCTGCTACTTACTTTCATAACTTTACAATTAAATTACTGTCCTTAACAACACACCACAGTGACAGTTCTGAAAGACCAAATGCATCTTCAAAAACTTTAAGAATCAAATATATCACATGAAGGTTAACATCAATCAAATGCAGCGCACAAGTTACGAGAGCCCTTTGCTAAATCCTTGTTGAAATGTAGAGCTTTCTAAAACTGAAGCACTTGCATAGCTTTCCAAAGTACTATTGTAGTCGTTAGTCAAAAGCAGGATGAGGCCCCATTAGGATGTGCTACTTCAGACAATGCCGAAGCTTCTGGGATATCTCCAGCTCCCGTACCCCAATAGCCCAGCCTTGAGCGAACAATGGTCTGGAGTTTGTTAAGATCAGTTGGATGCACCATTCTGCAGGCCAGTTAAAACCACAATCGCAAAAAAAAGCTGAGTATATCCTTTTTAAATGTAATTTTACTTGAGAAAAAGTTTCCCTTTTAAACAGCTGGGAAAACTTTACCAGGCTTGACAAGCCAGTGATGGTAGTATTAATCTTTTCAAACAGGGAAAAAGGGGATTTTATAAACAACCTTGAAGAAATGTGGGGCCGTATATGGGTTACTGCCTGCTATTAAAGAATTCTGCTGACGTTTCGTGGGAGACTGCATTGTGTACATTAAGCTCTCTCTTCATGCTTAAATCACAGTAAAGAAATCATGTCTATTTACAGTACATTAATGATATTTTGATATGGATAGCAGCTCCTCCAGTATGATTAATATGACACTTTCAACTGAAAGATGTTAGCGATGGCAGACAAACATGTCTGAGAATCAGAAATGGTAAAAACTGTATTATGGCTGTCATTTTTAAGGCCTGCAACTGAAAAAAACCCCAAAGGTGTGTTGTTGTAGCTGGATAACATTATGGTTAAACTACAGTGTCACATGGACTATGCTCGAAAATGATAGTTGTGTTGCTGTCAATACATGGTCGGAAAGCTCAATCAAAAGGGACTTCTAGGTTTGGAATGACATGAAGGTACAGGATTTTCGTTGCTGGGTGAACTTTCCCTTTAAGGTGAAGTAGTTCTAGGACATACCATTAAATCCTAAGCTATGAAAGAGCAACCATCTTTTTTTTGTGTGGGATGCTTCAATGAAGCACAGGAACTGTTGGTTGATGAGTCATTTATATCCCTTAAAAGTCTATTCTTGCCTATTAAATTCTTCCTACCGTGCTTCCCAAAAAAACCACAGCATCAACAAATGAGTAAATGAGTGAAAAAGGTGTGATCCCTACAGGATGGCTGACATTTGGGCCAGAACAACAGTGACCATTGTTTTTCTTTCAAGGTTCATGCCCATTCCTCATCCATGGTGTTCGATTACCTTCTTTCCAGGTGGTCCCCATAAAAAAGGCAATGTTAAAAGTGAGGGGCAGTGAAAAGGGGGATGAAAACATATTGCATTTATTAAAAAGTCTATGAATAAGGTATTCAGTGTGAGCAATCATGACGTGCAGCTGTGGTGAGCATCGGAAACGCGTTAGACACAACAGGGGACTGTATGCAGACACTGCCCCTACCTGCTGTTTTGAGACCAGCTCAGCTTATTCAAGCCCTTCCGCTTACAAAAGATAAAGCAGAGTTAACCTTGCAACGCTGAATCAAAGCCGAATCTGCCCTCATCAATCAAACAACCTCCTGTGTCATAAAAGGCTCATGAGACTCCTTTATGGTCTAATTCTTAAAGAGATAGTTCACTCTCAGAATTTTAGGTTCAAATATGTACACTTTAAGTACTAACATGTACATTTAAGGTACCAAAATAGACCCTTTAGGTACAAACATGTCCTTTTGAAAAGGTTTTTGTACCTTAATTTCTGAGAGTGTACTAATCATGCTGTCATTTAAGACCTGTATGACTTTCTTTCCTCTGTGGAACATGGAAGAGGATATTTTGAAATATATTTAAACTGTTTTTATTCATTAAAATAAAGTCACTGTGGTCAAAGTCACAAATGTGAGATATAAAGTCACAACTACAGAAAAAAACAGCATATATGGGACATTAAACTACAGTTCTGAGAAATAAAGTTGCATTTAAAAAATTCTAATTCAAGCCAAAGCTGTGAAATTTATAGTTTAAAGTAAAAAAAGTTATGATATGTCACAATTATGAGAAACAAAATAAGTTGCATTTATGGAATTAATAAAGTAAAATTTATGAGATATAAAAGAAACTGTCAAAATTGTAAAAAAGTATAAAGCTGCAATGACATGAAAAATAATTTTACAAAAAATATGAGAAATAGTTCAAAATACAGTCATCCCTTTTACCCTGCCTGTTCATTGACCTCTTGCTCTTTAAACATCAATACCCCTCCCCACTTTCTCTCATATTTCCTCTCTTCCCCACTACAAGGCCAGTTTAAGACCAGCTGTGGCCAGTTCAGCTCTCAGTCTGCGCACTGACACCAGGCCTACAAACACACCTCCGCTCTGGAGTTCATTAGAGGAAGAGTTTCATTAGAGTCCCAGCCACAACACCTCACAAGGGACACACTCTCTTTACCAGGTACCGCTCACCAAGACGAGGCTGACACTTCGATACACATCCGGGAAAAAAGGAGGCACATAAAGGAAAAAGAGCGTAAGGAAAAGCAGACAGCATACTGACCCTTTTCCTCTTGATGGAAGCTGACATGATGACTTTCTTTGATGATGACACTAATGGTTACCAACAGGCCAACATATGGCTCAAAGGGATCTCTGTGCACCTCAGTGCAATGACGGCAGCTAGTCCAGAACGAGCCGTGCTGTCGTCTGTACAAGGCTTAGAGGCACACAGACGGGTTTGTGGACTTTAATCAATATTAATGTGATTTGGAGCGCGGCCAGTCACGTCAAACGGTCAGGGGTTCAGTCTTTGATTTGGATGGAGACTATCCACAAAGTTTAGAAATGAAATCTGCACCACTTTGAGATTCGCATCAGTACTGTAAATAAAAACCACGCGACTTCTTACTTCTAACACTGGGTCAACTTGCTACATAATATGATAAGATGCTAGTGTGGGCAAAAACTATAGCACTAAATTTAATGTATCATGGGTATCTTAAAAAAATCTGCGCTCCTATGCTAAGTGACTACAGTAGGTGTTGAAGCCTGAAGCATGGAAATATGGTAAGATTAAAAGAGAAACATGAAGGCAGTGTATTAATGTACTGTGTGTAATCTGAGTCTGTTGAAACAGAAACATGTGGTGAGGCCGGTTGTACATTTTAGCACAAACAGGTGCTGGATGATTTTAACGAAGTTAGACATACAAATACTGCAGTTCCTACAGCCTTAAACAAGACACATGCAAGCAACATGGACAATATCTTCATTTGTCTTTGCTAACCTAGGATTGACCTGCTGAGGTTTCTGGAAGGCTCGCAGTAAAGCTATAAATCAGAAATGCAAAGATCAGTCTTTAATTACCACATCTAAGAATAGTCCCTGAAACACATCTGAGATGAACTATGAGCTCTCCAAGGTAGCTTTCAAAGTCATTTTTCATTGACAAATCTCATTTGTATTTCAATAACAATATAAAACTTTTAAAAGAGTGAAAATAAATTATACTGAATATTGAAATGCATTGTTTACAATTTGTCAACAGTTTATAACTTTTGAAATATTTAATAACAATTAAATAATATTTTGGATTAAAAGAAAATTAATTACATTTAATAATAAAATATAATATTTAATTATAAAGTATGCATTATAAATGTATAAATTATATGTCAATAATTTTGTTAAATATTTTATAATATTATATATTATAAATGTTTTCTATTTTATTATATTTTAATATATAATTTATTTATGTGATGGCAAAACTAAATTCCCTTTAGCCATTTTTTTTTTCACATAATCCTAAATTATTTTAATGTTGATTTGGTGCTCAAGAAACATTTCATATCATTATTGTTCATCTTAAAATTTTTGTGGAAACACGGATATACAAACTTGATGTTTTGAAGAATTTAAAGTACAAAAGAACAGAATTTACTTATTTATTTATTTTGTAATAACAATAAAAAAAAAAAGAATTTGCACATTGCAATTAAATCATTTGCTTGTGCAACTTTTATTTTCCCCTTTGCTCTGCTATATTTAATGATAGATAATGGAGGATTTTAGATGGGGTACGGCACAGAGGAAAGGAAAATAGACTTACGGTGAAGGCCTTCCAGGCAGAGGGGTGGGAGCAGGATCTGGAAGAAAGAAAGAGTGGGGATTTTTAACAAAATGTTAATGTTAATCACAAATTGCCCACAAAGAAGTACAACACGTGCAGCCAATATGGCTTGGAACAGAGAATAAATACAGTGACCTCATCAGACCTACACTGTTTCTCTGCCATTCAGGGCATTAGGGTATTTCGGGTCAACAGGGACCACTGCTTTGAGACAGATAAAAAACTATATGGGGTGTGTAATAGAAGCTTTCTCCTAGCTAACAAAGATAATATTTCTAGAGAACATACAATCATTACTGAATTCTACTGCTACTTAGATTTTCCTCCAGAGAAAGATTGTAATATCAACTATTTTTGTTCATAAAACAAAAGCCAATGGAGTTCAAACAACACAAGGAGTGTCCAAAAACTACAACTACATTCAATGAGGAATGAACTTAACCAGCAACCAGAATATTCTATATAGCATCAATGTACAGTAGTAAGAATGAAATGAAACAAATGACATGCTTTGGCTTTGTCACAGCTATCTTTTTTTCTTTAAAGGATTGTTTTCCCAATTACAATTTTGTCATTAATTAATTATCATCTTAAACGTGATAGTTGTGTTGCTGTCTATGGAGTGTCAGAAAACTCTCGGATTTCATCCAAAATAACTTGAATATCCCTTTAAAACTGGTTCACACCACCAGTAAGAGGGTTAATACAATCCAGCAATGGAATTGGAATTCGGTTTTCTGGCATTTGTTGCATTTGTTTTCCCAAAGTAATTTTTCCAAAGAAACATCTGAGCCAAAGTTGATACTTTAAAAAAACATAACTGAGAACCCCCTAATGTTTAAACACAGAGCCCTTTAGTTTTTCTGCAGTGCGTCACCTGATTATGAAATCATTAAGATACTGTTAAATTCTGAAAACACTTACCAAACTTGACAAACAGGATTCCTGTGGTAGATACTGTGCCATGGGCATTGGTAGCCACGCACTGAAAGTAGCCAGTGTCTGTGGTGTCCAGGTTTCGAATTCTCAGTCGCGAACCGTACGGAGTGGGTCGATTAGAGATACGGCGCGCTTCCGGGACCACAGGGGCATCGTTTTTAAACCAGCGGACTACGGGTGGTGGATTCCCTGAAACGTGGCAATGTAACTCAGCTGTCTGTCCGTGGGAGGTAGTGATGTTATTCATCGGAGCATCCAGCCTCAGAAAGTGATCTGAAAGGACAAGGAAGAGAAATTATTGAAAATGTCACTCTGAAGATAACTTACTCAAATTACCCAAAGGGAATAGGGTTAAAAAAAAAATCCAACAGGATGAGGGTAAGCAATAATGACAGAGCTAATCCTTTAAACCACTATTATTTGACATGTAGTAAGTCAAACGTTTTTCAGAGTTTTTTTCCAAGAGTGTTCGGGTGTATTTGTAACTATATATGAGCATACAATGTGCAACAAACCTCTAAGCTGCCGGTTAGGAATTCTTTACATGATATTTAGCGGTTGCCACTAGGTGGTAAATCATTAGTTTGTCTCATCGGGATGGATACTGCCAGAGGGGACGGCAAAACCTCTTGAAGCTTCTGGAAACTTCTGTCTCTAGAAAATCTGTCTTGCCAGGCCTACAGCTAACTTTGATAAGGGGCCAGCAAAAACATGACAACCCCCAATATTTCATGAGTGGTAGGAGGGAAATAAAAGCGCTTGCAGTGAGCTCAGCAGATCTGACCCATTCTGGTCGGAGTAAGGCCATAGAGTGGAACGTTCAAATCTATGGGAAAGTTACATAGACCGTATGTTCAAACACTTTGTGGTGAAGCACTTCAATAAGAATTAGGGTAAGAGTGGATTTACAACATTGTGATCTTATCAGTATTAGTAACATTTGATTTTGTATGAAATTTGAAATGTACAGTCCAAAATGCAAATCCAACATCCAAATCAAAGATTGTGATATCACACACATATAAATGTTGCATCCTAAAACTGACTTTGCTACACATATGTTGTACTTCTTCAGGTTGTGTATATACTAAAGTAATACTGAAATAGTTTAGGTTTTAGATGCCTACACATTTCAGTGTACGTCCACTCATTCAAAAAGGTGAAGATAAAAAAAGTAAGCTTTTTTGTACAAATGTCTATGAATACTAATGAGATCATCTTGGCAAAATACTGACAGTCAACGTTGTTCCATACAAATAATTGTAACCTCTGTAAAGTTTCCTGGGACTTCCTGTGGTGTCATATGATCGGTTTGGCAGACATGCTCTGACAGGCTCTTGATGGCATCCTGACAAGCCCTACTGGTGCAGCCAAGAAGCAAAGAGTGAAAGTAAACTTTTCCTCTCACTCAGCACGGATTTACTATGAGCATATCAAACATACAGCCCAACAATCTGTCAATACTTGCTCATGATTAAAAGAGTCTAATAGCCTAGGGCATTGTGCAGTGACTAATTAATATTACAAACTAAATTAAGAACTATACATATACACACATACATATACTTACACACACACACATACACACATATATGTACAGGCAGTGCAAAAGAAGCAAAATTGTTTTTTAATGATAATATAAAAATATTTCAAGAAAGGTATATTTCATTGTTTTTATATTAAACTGCTCTTCCAACTTACACAGACTCAACAGATCTAGGTTTACCATGACCACGGAAACCCCCAAATTTAGCACACACCTGTCCAAGACCAAGGAATTGGGAAGACACATAACAAGCCTCTTTCAAAATGCTGCCATCCTAGAGCTCACATGTTCGCGCTAGAAATGCTGTCTGCTTTGGCAATCAAAACTAACATTCATCTCCAGACAAAACATCCAGCAATCGCTGCCGATCTGTCACATTACTGTAGTCCTAATGGTGTCCCTGAGTGGCCTAGCAGAGCTGGGCTTAAACTCACCTCTTTCAGCTCCGCTGGACATGTTCCAACTGGAAGCAACCTCAACTTTTGGGTCTGAAGGAATCTCTGCCCCTGTGGATACAAAGACAGAACAGAAAGTCAAAGAGAGGCATATTTCATACCGTGGTCTTATCATGGTACATTAAGGTAATAGATAGACATTCATTTTGTGCAATGTACACATTATTGATTTAATACAGTTTTAGGGTTCATAACGAAACATTACGGATAGTAATCTGATCTTTTCAGTTCAGTATTCTGGCCTAAATTCATTTTAGTGACAACTATGATAAAACATACAGCAAGAATGTGAAATGAAAGAGACGGTCATGTTGCTATTAGCGCTCTGTGTGTGTTCAGGAGCGTGCAGGTAAAACTGCCTCTAATATATGAAGATTACAGACTTGTTACTGTACAAAGGACATATTATTATAGTGTAGCAGCACAATATGGGCAAGTGTTGACAGGTACAGAGTTAGCGATGCTCATCTTACAATGGCCCCCTTTGAGTCAGACCAGGGATATTTTCATCATTTCACTACAGAATACAATAAACAATAGACAGGGGCAGTAATGGAGTCTGAAAAGAGGTGCAAGGTGCTTCAGGAATGTATGGAATTATCTCTCTCTCTCTCTTTTTTTTATATATATGCCTAATCAGAGATGGTATAAAATGGAGACAGACAGAAATCTCAACACTCAGCATGGCAGTTTCTTTGAAGATAAGCTTAATATGAAAGACCTGGTTTAGTCTGCAAACATAGTCTAGATTAGTCAGCTAAAGTATCTAAATGGATGTCCTAAACTTAATCACATTTTCCCCATTCATGAAGCTGCACGTGCATGAATAGAAAATAAATTTTCAAGATGGTTTCTGTATAAACTGACTTGCTTTACTAACTTGCTTTGAAAAAACAAACAAAAAACATTTGGTCTGATTGACAGCATAATCTTAAGTAAACTCTAAAACAGTGCGCATACACTCTTACAACCTTGAAGACAAAGCCTGCAGTCAACAACGACTACCAAAGCAAACACCGTGTGTGCATTTGCATCTTGTGCATGAGTGCATCCCTATCTAGAGCTCTAGTAACGGATCACACAGCCTCCCTGCTGACTGGGACTCACATTGGAGGATAAATCTCCAGTGTGCTGACAGGCTCAGAGCTCTGCTGGAACTGCAGAAAGGGAGGGGGGTCACTTTTTGTGGACATCTTGCTCTACCTAGTTCTATGAATGCCAAAAACAGAAAGGCGTGCTTCCATTTGGGAATGATCATTCAGAAATATTATACAGATAAAAATATATACTGCTCTGTAAGATGCCTTTGAAGGTAACATTTTATGGCCTTGCTGGTGTCTCCACAATGCCTGTTCCAAAAAGCAGGCTTAAAGGGATAGTTTATATATTTGATGTTTATCTGCTTATCCCCAGGACATCCAAGATTTAGGTGACTTTGTTTCTTCAGTAGAACGCAAACAAAGATTTTAAACTCAAACCGTTGCAAGTCTGTCAGTCATATAATGCAAGTCAAAGGGCACACAATGTTTGAGAGAAAAAAAACAAGATGCACAGACAAATTCAAATTAAACTTTGACAATACATTGATGGACTATATATATATATATATATATATATATATATGTGTGTGTGTGTGACAGAGCATGTTTATGTATCACACGTCAGATGTTGTGAATGAGTCGGACATTGTGCTTATTAATGCTAATTAATGCAACAAGCTAATGCCAAACTGTTTTCTAAATTTGCTTGGTGTTGAGCTTTCCTATTTGGTCACTTATAAGGCTCCATGAGAGATAGGATGCTGTCTTAGAAGGCATCTGCACTTCCCTAGGTGTTACTTTAACAGAGCTCTAGTGGTGGTGTGAAATAAATACACAAATCTCACAGCTAGAGAGGGAAAGGGTGAAGAAAGAGATAGGCAAGCGTCAAAGTGTGAACGCAGAGGTGTTATTACGTTAACTGGGTGTTAATTTAATGTCAAATATGCCTGGTGTTAGCAAACATGCCACTTTAATGAGCTGCTGATATACACACACACACACCTGTTAGTGCCAATGAACTGTCTTGTGAGACACACACACACACACACACACACACACACATAAACCACCACATGCTACCGTTGCTGGGGTAAAGACCAGCAGCTGTGGGGGCAGCTGGTTTAGTGCCTCTTCCACGATGACATTGACTGCAAATGCGAATTACACTCATTAGTGATGTATCTATGACAGCTCTCTTCATCTGCTCATTACATTATGACTATTACTCATTATAACACGACCTGTCACTTTCATCTGAGTCAAGTGTGGCCCCAAATTAGAACATCTAAATATATTTTACAAGTGTCACATTACTTTGTGACATTACACATTTTGTGGTATAATCACACACACACACACACACTCCTAAAACCACTTTTGTAATGTATTTTTAATTAATCACTGGCATTTGGCATTTTTAAATATTTATATAAGAAATTAATTGGGAGACTGATTAGCTAATCAGTACATCCTTATACTTAATCTGGAATATTTTTTTAAAATCATAGCCCTATTTATAATACATTTTGAGCTGGTGTGACACAGGTCAGCTGAATATATCAAAACAGATGTCCACATCTGCAAGCTACCCATCATTAACTAATCATGAAATATTAGGCAAATTGCAGTGTAATTTGGAGATTACCTTTCTAATGTTTCCAAACAACAAAGGCAGCTTTAATTGGGAACATTTGTTAATTATGACCTTAAAGGAAAGAAGTACAGCTGAAAAATCAAGTGAAAAGGCACAGGAAAGTCTCTGGTACAGCATTCACAATACATACATGCATCTGAAAGCACATAGGTTTGCAGTCTGGTTTTTGCGTTGTGTTCTTTCTCTTCACTAATTGCACTAGATATTGCTTTTCGCTATTCTTCACTATTCTATATATTTTACATTAAGGCAAAAAAGGTACAAGAATGAAAGTTCAAAAATCATTTTTTAAAATATTTTATATTTTAATGTGTTTTAAGGTGTTCGTTAGCTAGTATTTTTTAAACATTTTTCATTGATTGAGATTAATATAAATACATGGGTAGTTGATTTATCAATGTGTCCTATGGTGTAACAGACAAATGTAAAAAAAGAAAAGAAAGATAAACCGCATTTGTTTCCAGTATTTTTCTGTACACTGTATATATATATATATATATATATATACTGTATATATATATATATATATATATATATATATACACACACACAGAACTGTGCAAAAGTCCTAGGCCACTAGTATTTTCACTAACAAAAAATAGTTTTAAATCAGTTCTTTCCATCTTTTGCGGTAGTGTGTAAATATCAGTTGACATTTCCAAACATTATTTTTGTCATTAATTGTAATAATGCAGTCAGATTTTTGTCTGCACATGGAGTCTGACAACAGCCAGTGCTCCACACAGAGATCTGATCTGATCATCAACCAGTCTGTCTGGAATGACATGAAGTAACAGAACAAACTGAGACAGACTAAATCCAGAAGAACTGTGGCAACGTCTTCAAGATGCTTCAAAAAAACAACCTGGAAAGCTACAGTACTGTTCAAAAATGCTGTAAAATGAGGATGCTTTCAAAAATAATGCCATGAATGAAAACATGAATGAATTCCGAGATACACTTAGTTTTTCAGGTAGCTTCCATGAAGTTTTTTTTAAGAATGCTTGTATGGAAAGGTTTATCAATATTTTGACTGTACCTTAAAAATGGCTTAAAAAAACACATCTCTGACCCGACCAGGGACAGGTGCCAAGGTTCTGGTTTTGTGCATATGAGAAAGATGAGTACAACTGAATTTGAAATCATAAAAACTGTGATTATAATGTGATTATATGATTTGTTTACTAAATTTGAAATTATGGGGTTTTGTGCTGTTCCTGTTATTGATGTGAATCATGTTAAACTATAATTACTTATCATATTTTCTGCCCTATGTTTATTTTAAGAATGCAATAAACTGAGCTGTTTGCCAAGTATCATATCCCATAAAATACCATCAAAATGGCATACTATCATCTTAGAGGTCAATATGATAGACAGATGGATAGACAAATATACAGATGGATATACAAATATACAAACAGAGAGATAGAGAGATAGATAGATAGATAGATAGATAGATAGATAGATAGACAGACAGACAGACAGACCTACATGTTCTTGCCAGATATTTTCTAATCAAAGCAACAAAAGGCACTACTGACTTCAAGTAAAGGAAACTTCGAAAATGAACCAAGTCTCTGTTAGGTTATAATTACTCTGTCACTGTCTAATTGTACGGTCCCCTTCAAGCAATTAAATAAAATGAACAGTTGGCTGAGTTTTTATGAAGAGTTGCCTGATCTTCCTGGGTTCGAACACTGCCTGTCTGTCGACCTTAACAAATGATTAGCATAATTACGTCGGCACTTGGATGTGAAAGGAAAATGTGAGGCTAGCTGAGCCAGAGACAATAAAGCTTTTTAATGACAGGGAGAATGTGAGGGAAAAGCCCAGGCTGATGATTCCGACCATAAACCTTTGTGTTTGGAGGTTGGCGCTGAACCCGGCCCAAATGCTGAGGTTTGACTTGGCTTGGAGAATACCTCAGACAGGAGACAAACCCTGAGTGAGAGAGAGAGATGGAGAAGACCATGGTAGGGAACATGGCTGTTTCACCTTCTCAGGTGTCACCTGATCCATATAAAAGGATCAACAGGACTCCACCTGAGTCCACTACGGGGAACAGAAACCAAGCCACCCCTAAATCCTCCACCACCTACCCCACTGTCCTGTCTCAGGAAACCAAGCTGTAATGTGATAACTCTGTTCAAGCTCCAGGCACCCAGATGGCCCGGTATAGACCAGGCGTAGACAGGCTGGAGACTGGGCAATGAACCAGGATGAGCGCTGGCCATGGACGCTGTAATACAAGGACCTTTCCCATTAGCACAACAAACACCAGAGCAGAACAAAGCCTCCGATGCAACTGAAAGGTAGTCTCTCCTCCGGTTAGCCCTCCTTAGCAAGACAACAGCCAGGCCCACCTCTGGACAGCCCTCTTGGGAGCTAAAAGGAATGAGCTAGCATTAGCCCCAGGGTGAAAGTACTTAGCCGTAAACAATGAGCCTCAGCTCTAAAGAGCATTTTTGAGATTTTTTTGTGTCTGAAAAACCCTAATATGCTCTTTTACTCTAGTGACTAGTGACGTGGAGCAACCAAATTCTACTTTACTGTTTTTAAAGTGATTTTATTTTGATCACAGCTTCACTGCCCAGCTATCTGTCAGGAGTTCAAAACAGTTATTCATGTAACACTGGAATGTTAAATTAATACGGTAAACTCAGGTCTTAAAAAAAAAAATGTAACTAACCTTACTGACCACAAACTTTTAAAGAGCAGTGTCTATATGTATGTACTGACCCTTTAACTATTTTCTCTGTCTTTGTTAGTAATTACATTTTCCAGTGAGTTGATAGGCTGCTGTTTAACAATTCTAAATTATTAGTAGCTTATAAAGCATTTTTCAGTAGCAGCTTGTAGTGTAGCCAACTACTTTTTCACGAGTAGCTTGGCTGTAGTTAAACTACTCTAAATTATGAGTAAGTTGTAGCTTGGCAAGCTACAGTTTCAAAGCAGCTTCCCCAGTGTAGGCTAAAGTGTTGCTGAAACAGCAAAACAGCACACAGGCTGATGGGTATTATATCAGGACATCCCATGCAATCAAGATCAATGGGGGGAGATTAGCATATTTCTGAAAGGACCCGAACCACTTCAAAGCCAGTGCATCGTTTACCTACGGTCTAATTTCAAGGGCCCAGAGTGATGTTTGGTCAGACTCGCAACACATCACAAACATGATATTGCTTTACCATTTAATGACCCGTGTACTCACACAACGCAATCTCTGGGCATATCGGGTCACTCTGAGATCTCACAGGAGCATTTCGGAATGTGCTCTGCTGGTTACCACCTACTGTAGAAGTCATTTGTTTTCCGCTGACAGCCAGGAGAAAGCGATCTCCCGGAGCCAGACTGACAACATACTGAAATCCTCCACTGGTGTGGAACAAACTCCATAATCGGAATCTGGACACAAGCACGATCTCAGGTGAAGAGAGAAAGACACGTATACTATGTGATTAGTAACTGCCTGTCAGTATTTCAAAAGATCCCATATGTAACTCACACAGATTCACTAAACCAACCCAGCAACCTCGGCCTGAGGAGCGTTTGGGGAGGATTGGAACTGATGAGATGCCCCGGTTAATGTGGGAAAATTTAGAACGTCATTACAGTTTAAACATCACGGGAGGCCCAGAGTTTGATCCAAATCCTCATAATCAGACTTTCCAAACCCTTTCCTCAGTCTTTCCCTAAGCCTGATATAATAATAGAGAGAGTGTAATGAACAAAGCAAGCCAGTTGGATCTGAATTGCAGAGCATCTTAAACCATTTAAAAGCAATGATTGTTTTCTGCCTAAGGGATGATTGCAGAAAATGACATTGACAAGATAAAGCGTTCGAGGACTACCAGTGATGCTTCAGAGCTGTCCATCATCCAAGCTCTTCAGATTCAGGACTCAATCCCCCATGCTGCACCTGGTGCAACTCAACTACTCCATACTGAACACTTCAACTACTTACTGATGAGAGTTCATATTAAGACTTTCCTGGCATATTCCTTAAAACAGAAAGTTTATATATCTATATATATTTTTTAAACATACAGTAGTCTTTAGTTCACATTTATAATCATGGGTACTGAGGTTTATAATAATGAGAAAGTGCGATCTGTTAGCATTCACAGTCAAAACATATGCCTTTATAGTGCACATATATGGCCTCAAAGCTAGCAGACACGGAAGCCACAAAATTTCAATTTTCATGGCACACCATTTTTTAAGTAATCATCGAGACCACAAATCTGACCTCAAAAGAGGTGTAATACCCAAAATATGAGAAATATAGATGAGATAATCCGTTTACTTAGCCAAGAAAACCCACAATCAAATAAAAATCAATCGCTTTGGCCCATTTCCTTAACACACAGGTGTTTCCGTCTGCTTGTAACTCCTTTTCCAAAGGGTTACAAGCTTGCCTTTATGCAAAAGTTAATCTCTCTGATTTATGGTAAATCTTACAGCTGGGAAATGGGAGACAAGTACGACAGATAAGTCATGGGCGATGTGTTACACTATCAGCACCAGACACTATTCGCGTGGAAAGGGAAGAATGTGCGCGCAGAAGCTGTGAGTTCCCAGAACCGCTGCATTGATACATACCCATAAAACACTACTGGGAAACTAATCACATAAAACACTCGGACATTGATCAATACGAGCCGTTTGTCTTTAAAAGTGATCCATTGATGGCCGCACGGCACTATTCACAAGTCTGCCCAGACCGAATGAAAAACATATGTGGGCTTAAGAGCCCCTTTCACATACTATGTCTTTGTCACCTGACCCAATGGTGTGACAGTCACGGCAAGATGAACCAAGATTATGAGCCAGAACCGTCTATGTTTCCAGTAAAACTTACAGCTATTTATTATTTCTCTTTTCTTCCAGCCCAGTCTTCCTCTTGTTGCTAAGCCAGCTTTGGAGAAAGTGCCAGTGGGCTGTCTACAGCTTTGGCTGCCTCCAGTTTTCTCGTCTGTCAATCATAGGGATGGTCTCTTGATAGCACAGCCCTCAAGGGTTAGAGAAATAAGCTACAGAATTCCAGAGAATCTTCGGCTGACATAATGAGGAAGACAGTATACGCGCATGAGAGAGGAAAAGCAAGCGAAAGTGATGGTGACAAAGACAGACAGAGAGAATTGAGGTCAATTGGACAAACTACAGCCAAAAATTCAAAGGATATTCCACCTGGTGCAAGTAAAAAAACAAAAAAGTCTTCCGGGAAGTTTTATGACGACTTTGATTGATTCACTATATTAAAGGAAAACATTATTTCTGCTGTTATATGTGATGTCCTGCTGAGTATTATTCCTCTGAAAAACCACAAAGACTTTCATAAGAGGACAACACAGGGAGAAGCATGCATAAACTGTCAAGAAAAGCAATTGAAGAGAAGCTGATGAAATAATCTGTACAATTGTAAAACTGGTGGATGAATCTCTAAAGGAAAGTTTATACTTTAAAAGAGAAATAATATATAGAAATACTGTACAAAGAAGGTTGAATTCACTATTAAATAGTTGGGGTGAACTGCGTGGAGCAATACAAAAGTCTTAGGGGCTATTCACACTGGATGCATTTTTTTGCGATTAAAAAAGTGAGTTGCAAAGTATGGAATGGTAAAAAAACTACTTTTTGTGCAATTTAAGCGCCACATTTGTATAAACCAGGAACCCTGCTCAAAATCCTGCAAAAGATGTAGGCGCAATGATCAAACTTGCCTGTCTAGAGTATATTCATAAAAAAAACAAAACAAAAAAACAATGGAAAAGCAGCACAGTTGAATGCAAAATTGCATTCTATGTGAACAACCCTTAATCACTCTGCTACTCACTAACTGCCTGCAATTCAGTTTAACCAGGTGCTAAATGCATTGAAATAGAACCGCAGAATTGCAGAAAAATAAGAAATGTGTCATTATTACTCACCCTTATTTTATTCCAAACCTGTATGACATTGCACAGAGCAGAACATTTGGTCCAAAGATACAAAATTCTGGGACAAGTCAAAAAGTCATAGTTTGGAACATCATGAGAGTGAGTAAATGATAACAATTTTCATTTTTGCATGAACATTTTAAATTCTAACGATATCTCTATAAAACAATTCTCACCTTAAAGTGTTTCTCATCCTTATTTAAGCTTTTCATTTTGAATTGTATCAACCAATTTTTAACTGTAATTAATTAACAATTAATTACTAGCATACATTAACAAAACGGATACAACCAAATGAAGGCATACTGCTGCACTGATATTATATGCATATAAAAGAGAGCAACGCTGGATTTCCACACCCAAACACATAAAATCAGAGTCAGAAACAGACCATCACTTGATGAGCAGGCTCTTCCTCAGCAGTTGGCTCCTAATGCTGAGGATTTGTCAGTGAAATTGCAGTCTTAACGAAACTTGCATCTCTGGTTATTTGAAGACAAGTAGATTGCCAGATGGAGACTTGTTGAAAAAAGTCACATCTTCAGTAGTTTTCAACAGAGAATAATCATATGAAATGTGTCATAGTTACTCAAAACAATGATTTTCAGTTAAAATTAATATAATTTTACTTTAATGAAATAAAAACTATTTTTTAACCATTAAAAAAGTGTGACTTTATCAGGGTGATGGCAGATCACAAAATGATTACACCTCAGGATGTCTGTATGTAGCTAGTTGTCATATACAGCGTATAAATAAATTTAGGTTGGACATCACTTCATATGCCTGTGTTTTCATGGGGTGAACATGGCAGCACTAAAAGAAGAACAATGAAGGATGATGTGCGGGAAGCCTGGATCTGGTTAGACACTGGGCTGTAAACAACTAGAGCGATGAGGGATGAGTCATGGGTGTGTGTACAGTGTAAGCTTATGCACAGGGTAAAAAATGTTTTCATCATTTTGTTATATGATCTCTTTTTCCATCCATTTAAGCTAACACAATTTCTGTCATTTTAACTTTCTAAATGTTGTACGTTTTCAGTTGATTTTCAGTATATGACAATATATTTATATAAAAAAGTGCCATAAGGAAAGTCTTTTGAACTTCAATGTGAATAGGAAAAAATGACGAAAGAAACAAGATCACATTAAAGCGCACCAAAAAAAAAAGAAGTGCAGTAATATGAACTAGCAGCAGAGAGAACAGACTGCAGGATTAAACTCCGGGGCCTACCAGCAAATGAAGAGAAGCATTAACTAAGTGGACTCTCCAGAGGACTTGACTTCAAGAGGAAATGATATGCAGCAGAAGATGAGTACAGAGAGTGAACAGCAGGAAAGGTGGGAAGAAAATTCAATGGGACAGGAGCCCCAGAAGTATGAGACTTGCCTGCTGCCATCTTTGATCATACAGTAGGTACTTAAGTCTGGTCAAGGAAGCTTTTGAGCAAATCACATGAGCTATAAATGTAAATGATGATAGGCTGATGGTACCACAAGAAAGCACACAGTCTAAACCCTTCACTAATAACTATTCTGCCATGTTACAGGCAGCAGGCAGATTTTTTCAAACCATATGAATTGTATATTTTTCATTCTATATTTTAAGTATGCTGCAAACAATTTATTTATGCATTTTATTATGTCTGAAAAACATTTCAGAACCAATTAACAGCATGGCCTCCAAAAGCCTACATACTGTAAACAACCATTTAAAAGTTTGGGGGAGGATTTCAGACAAGATGTCTATTTCAAATTTCTATTCTTTTGAAGATAAGATAAGATAAGATAAGATAAGATCTCTCCAGACTGCATGATTAAAAATAAAATACAATAATATAAGAAGAAAAGTAGAAAAGTCGACATTCGATTAATCAAAGTATCATCAAAGATCCTGATTTCCTTTTTTTTAACAAGTCACCACATTAAAAATATTGTCATGTACCATCGACAATATGTAAAAATTATTCACACTATTAAAGACTTGGAGTCACAGAGAGAAAAAGACATAAGACAAGCCACTGGGTGTAGCACAGAGTGAAAAGAAGGAAAAAAGGCACCACAAAGAAAGATCCATTTTAAATAAGATATAAATAAAGATAAAACCCCCATGCATTTTGTTAAAATGTACAACATATTGCCCCTATTTTTGCCCATGCATCTACATACGCCAGACTGTAATAGTTCTATATATGCTTTGTTTTAAACTGCTAATAATGTGCAGGTAACCAGGGGAGGCTCGGCCCAGCACAGACAGGTTCGGAGAGAGCGAGAGGGTCTGGCCTTCATTAGCCATTTCATTCCCCCTCAGCACCTCCACCTCAGCTCAAGGTCTGGAACCATCCATTTACATCTGCGTAATTGGGGACACATGCAGGTTCACATGTACTAAATCTCCCCCATCCTGACAGCTCTACCCCCTTCAGGGTGTCTTGACAAAGCCTTGATATGATCAAATGCTACCTCTTCCAGTTCCAATGGGTCCGTCTCTCAATAAAGCAACATCCAGGATGGAATAAGCAGCCTAGGCCGTAGACGAAGCCAGCATCTGATAGCATATGGAAGATGTTTACACTAATATTGCTGTTCTGATGTTATCACATGCCTTCATTTAGTGGATCATATGTTCCCAAAGAGAGGAGCTCTAGAAGTAGGGACAGATTTTCATGGAAATAGATTAGATGGGGGGTCAACTTATGCAAAGACACATACTGTCTACTGGGGCGTTTTGTCTTTGAAGCAAAATAAGTCTTGTGGAATGAGACCAAGCATTTTGGAGATACAACAAAGCATTTTTGGGCTGCTTTTAAAGTATGACTTCAATTACAGTGACATAGTTCTAGCGCATCCATGGGATTTTAAACAAAAGCATTTCTATGGGATCATAACCAGACAGAATAACAAAACACAGCTAATGAAAGGGCAACGGGCATAATAGTTTAGAGATGTTGTTGCAAACGGCGGTCCCTTTGAAACAGCATTATGAATTTTAGTAATTTTATCGCTTTGACTATTCAGCTGAGCTGAATCAACACTAAACTGACTTGAACTGAATAAGCTTCACGGCAGAATTTCAACTGGTTCCTTATTTGTAAAATCCTTCCTGTATGTCTGTTATTTTACTGTTTATTTCTTTGAATCTGCTATGTGTGAACAAAGGTGACTTCCACTTTAAATTATGAATATTGAAATAATGAATCAGCCTTCGCCAATGACATTCTGATTACTTTATCATTACAGTTCTCAGGGCCATTTAATTACCCTGAAAGCTATCAGGACGATCGCATTAAGTACCTTCAAACGATTACCCTCGAGATCACATGTTAAGATAACTTAAAAGGCTCATATGGATGAAACCTGTGTTGAGACAATCTTATCACTCCATAACAAAGCCAAATACCTCACATTTTAGCAGGGGCGCAGAGTCTGTATGTCTTAAGTTGGCTTGTCTTTAACTGGAGACTGATATATTTTAGCAGTCTCATGTGGAACATGCACACAGCAGTTAGTATTTTAAGTAAATTGAACCAAAGTGCCCTTTCAGTGATATGATGAGCAATAATTTAACCCGTTCTGGGTCCTTCGCATTACAGTAAGAGTTTCTCTGGCTCTCTGGGGGGGGTTTTGGCCCGTTGGTCTGTAGACTGATGTGCAGCAATGCCTTTGATTCCGCACATCTGGAAAAGCTGCTCAGCGGTTTAAGGCTGTCCACATACAGTCTTTGAAACGAGCAGCCACCGCTGACAGTCTACAGAGGCCACTGCTCCCATGACAGCAAACCCCCTTTTCCTTCTGGAAGACTGTTTTATCAAGTCTCATGCAAGCGGTAATAAAAGTTTGGGTTTTTTTAGTGGGGGATTGTACATGAAGGAGAAAGGTAGGCAAGATTTTCTTGCTAAAGACCCACAAGTATGATCACCTTGTGGGGGACTCTAATTGTAAAATATGTTAAAAAATATATTTTCATGCGTTTCATTTTTTTTTTCAATTTTACATTTTATGAAAGGAAAATATATTATAAAATATATTCTAAAGAGAAAAAAAAATCACATTTTTTGAATAATGAATCAGCCAAATTTTTTTTTTGTTATTGAACATAAGACAACATATTGAACCTTTTCTAACTGTATTATAATGCTTTCCTTTTCACAAAATAGTTTACAATAATCTCATAATTTCTGCCAAGTTTTCAGAAAATAGATTATAGTAGTGAATGAAAAAAAATAAAATAAAAAAAAATAAAAAATGATTTCCCAAAAAAAAAAAAAAAAAAAAAAAAAATCGA
>JAUMHR010000050.1:10035395-10045646 GCA_032361145.1 Enteromius fasciolatus
TTCTATTAAATTCCATGACTCTTGGAGGCCTGGACATCACAATTTTAACATTCTCTGTTATTTCCAGGTCTTGTAGGGCCGTGGGAACCCTGTCATGTGCGTGAACGGGCAGACTTTGAAGTCTGTAACTTTCAATCGGTGTCACTGTGGATCCTTCTTTAGATTTTTCATGTGGTTCTGTGTGTGTGCGCCTGTGTAAGACAATCTCTGATCATCATCCCTGCAAATCACAACAAAGGTCAAACGGTGGCGGGAAAGCAAAGGCTCGTAGCCAGTTGCTATGGCACCTCAGCAGGTTACTAAGTTCTGTTCCTATGAAGTCCGACACTGTGGCCATGCAGGTCAAAAGGTCACAAAAGGTCAAGAGGCGGGTCGTTCACTGGCCTCATCAAACAATGTCCAGTCTGTCTCACCATGTGTTGACGACACTACATACAGCTTCCATTACGATTCTAAAAATTTAAAATCATGCCACAAGCCATAATACTAGCACTGATAGATTTATCCATTACTAAAGAACAGGTGTAAATAGAATATGCAGCCAATAAAAGTGTAATATCAGCTACTTGTTCCATTAAATACATTTTATTATGCTTAAATCCATAGGTTTTTGATGACCCCAAAATAGTATATGATCCTCTTTCGAAAAGCCCTGTTCTTAAAATATAAAGGCAGCTTTGTATTTTGAAGTCTGCAAAAAAAAAAAAAAAAAAAATTATGTATAAATATATATATATATATATATACACACACACACACACACACTGACAAAATATAAATTTATACTGACAAAATTAAATACTAGTTTTAAAATTAAATTACATTTTAAATAATAAATTTAACTTAAAATTTTTTATCATAATTGTAATTAACCTCATACTTTCCATTCTCTCTACATACAAAATTAACCAAACAATTACATAAAAGACACATTATGAATATTTTCTTCTTTCCAAAAATTTTGCAAATACCTCCTTCTAACCCCAGTTTGAAAACTTTGGATAGATCCACAATTATACAAAATTCCTGTTTTAAAATAAATGTGCATTTAACTTAAGGTTGGGAAAAAATCCTAGCAGAGATTAAAAAAAAAAGAAAAGAAAAGCAGGGTGAAGAAAGCTGTGCATCACATGTTTGAGTCTCCATATGTACTTCTATGCATGCAAGTTAAACTGTTGTAACATTTTATGGCAAATGCCATAACAATACTGCATGATTTATTGCTTCAAAAAAAGGAAAAAGGAAATAAATGCTTACAACACACAATGAATACTGTTTAAAACTTACAAGATACTCAAACCTAACCCGAACTCAGCAGGGTAAACATAGCTACTTGACCTCCATGCTAATTTTCGGAGTAAAACCGCTGGTTGACCAGAACTTTGTCACAGGATTTTCTTTGATTGGAGAAACTCATAGCAAGCTACTGAGGTGAACCACAACTGTGATTGGAGCAACCGTCTCGCTCTACTGAACCAAAGACCACATAGTTTGAGCAATGGTTCGAGGACATGCATGGATGAGATGAACTGACCCATAGTCATCATCATGTTATGCCACATCAATATGGTCACCAATGACGGTCTGAGGCCCCCCAGAGTGATTAAAAAGAAGACATTCCTCCATTGCTTCCTCTTCATTACTTTCTCTCCTCATTATAACTTGCAAAAAAGTCCCAACATCATTTGGCTCTCTAACACACATGCGTGTTTTCTTTCGAAGGGGGGATGAAACGTTGTGCCGGGGACATTAATCACAAGCACACGGGGGTCAGGAGCAGTTCATGGATCAGTGCAAAAAGCGAGTGACTGGAAGAACAAGAGACTCCAAGATGCAGTTTCTACAGAGAGAGGCTGTGCTGCTCAAGTGCTGTCAAATGGGGCTTTACCCAAAATCCTGCCCCAGTCTACCCCAAACCATGAACCAGGTGGGACAAATAGCAAAGGAAAGGTTCCACAGGAAACCAATACCTCTCTTGGGACAGTCTGTAGGAAGTGAGCAAGGACAGATCTGCAAGTTTTGGTTCATTTCATTCTTTGCAGTCTCAGGCTTGGCTTTGTCAGTACTGATAAGAGATGAGCAAAACTACTTACTGCCAAAATGTTCTAGTTCATGGGCCAAAGCGACTTAAGTTATCAGCTCTAAATTCACCTGGTTCACCTAAATGTGTCCTAGAAAACGTTTATGTTCTTATTCATGAGAAAGTCTACAAGTTCTTAAGACTTCTCAAAGGACCGGGTTGGCTTGGGGTTTACTCATATTGAAAGAGTTGGGAACTATTAACTATTAACACAAGTATAAAACAAATAACAAAAATATAAAATAATCCAGGTGGGTCAACTCCAACTCCAACTAAAAGTCTGCAAAAGAGTTTCCTATCCCATGCCATTTTACATAAATCTCACAAATTGAAACACAATTTTAGATTCACAATTGAATCCACCACCGTGTGAAGTTGGAGCAACATCTTGCACTTCCAGGTAATTGTAAATGCGTAATTTTCGTATGTAAGCAGCACATATATACTGACAGTATTGTGTAAGTCCCCAGCCACAAAATCAAGCGTGAGTGAAATCTGGCTAATGTGATGAACTCTAAAGAGCATGGAGACCTTTCACTCCTGACTACTTTAACACACTCGCACATGTACACATGCACAAACACATACTCAGATACGCAGAGCCAAGCGGCTTTAAATTGGGGCCATGGCGTAAAAATGTTCAGAGGGAATTCTCAGCAGACTCTGATAAATGGTCGTGATAAATGAGCAGTTCTCTCCAAACACACGCAGACACAGCCATATGGCCTCGACTCAGTCTGGACTGTATTACCTTAAAATGGACTATGTGTCACAAAAATAATCGACTTTTTCAAAGAGCTGATGACTATCTAAAAGCGCACTCAACGTTTGAGCAATTGCGCTTGTTACGGCCTCCTTTATGGTGAAAGTTTTCTATAGGGGGTTTCGTTACCATTTGGCAGAGCTATCAAGCATTTAGCCATGTCAATTATCCCAACAATGACAGAACCACATGCTTTGATTCGTGTATGACTTTCCAAATTTACTCTGGGCGTGATGCTCATATAAGCGTGGCCTGATTACTTCACTACATAATTTAGTGGATTTGTATTGTCAGTTTTTATCCTTTATTAGGAAATGCACAACCGGGGCAAGAAAATTCTCTTTAAATTAAAGAACATTTGGACATTTTAACCTGTTTACTCTTCATCATTCTGGTTTCAACACTTTATGACTTTGCTTTTCTGAGGGGCACAAAAGGAAGATTTTAAAAAGTAAGGTAGCTCTTTTCATGCATACTTTCAGAAGTATGATCGATTTCTCAACCAATCATTTTTTTGAGTCTGATTTCAATGAATCACTTAATAAATCCTTCACAGTTAAAGAGTGAAATCAAATCATATGAATTTGAATCTGTTTTTCATACAACACTTTTGACACATTTGGACCAGTTTTATATTACTTTTGCATTCTGTTTGAAATTTAAAAGCCGCCGCCCCCACTTTCATTGTAATTGCATTCATTGATATTAGAGGATGGATACCCGACCCGAGCCTGACTCTACCCAGCGGTACCCGACAGGCCGGGGCGGGTTCAGACAGATTTTTAGAAAGGATGCTTGGGTTTGGGTCAGGCTCCGTCACATCAGTGCGAATGTGCGCCTGTGCTTTAAATGGCACATATATGGCAATATAAAAAAGTGTCATTAGTATGAGAAAAAAAAAAAGATTTTAACTGTGTCGGGCTGGGATCGGGCTCGAACATAAATATCTTAATGCCTGTCGGGCTCAGGTCAGGTTCGGTTACTGCTCTGTCGGACGCAGGCTGGGCTCGGACAGAAAAAATGCGCACTCTAATTGACATCAGTGAATAAATGTATAATTTATGGGTAACCTATAGATTCAAATACTCACTTTTAGACTGGACTGAGTAAATCTCTAAGAACGAAGGAAAGAGCAGGAAAATAAACAGCATGGGGTGAAACTCAAAGGCAAAGCGGACAGACAGCGGAACGAGGGTTCCAAGGTTGAAGTGACTGAAATTGGGAGGAACAGTGAGGAGTGACAGACCGAGAAAACAATGACAGGGGGGTGAGAGACAGAAAATGAATGACCACATCATCCCACTCCCTTCGATTCTATTCCAGTGATGTACTGACTTGGTGAACTTTGGCTTTCGCCTTGCTCTGTTTATCCAACCGTCCTGCGGCATGCCCTCCCGAACAGGGATTCAGTGACTGATAAATGCTGGTCTTCCATTACACAACCTCTCACCTTCCCTCCCTCCCTCCCTTCTTCCCTCCTTTATATTCTCTTACGGTGCAATCCAAATTCTAGGTCATTCCTGCTATGCAAATACATTTCAGTGTCCCATGATGGAAATCATATTAGCCTTATTAAATCCAACGTTAAATACAATATTATTTGTGGATTTATACATTTATTTACACTCTTAAAAATAAAGGTGTTTGAAAAGCCCATAGAATAACTTTTTTCTGAACCTTTAACGTCTAAAGAACCTTTCTGTTAGTTGGTACTTCAGTCATTAAAAAGACTTTTAAACAAGGATGGATACAATTTTTAAATAAAAAAAGTGCTTTAACTCATTAGCTTTAGCTCCACATTTCCATTCTGTTAGAGTTCATTCCTGTTGATTTTTTTGGCAATTGCAAAGTTAAAATTAATGATGTTTAAGTGCGTGAGCTTAAGCAGAGCACATTTTCCAAGCCTGGAACACACAATATGATATGCTAATACTCACTTAAAGTACAGCACAAGCATATTTTTAAAAGAAATGAGCCACTTGTCTCCAGGAAGCTCAAGACTCTAGTGAAGTAAGGGAGAGCGAGAGTGTGGGAGTGAAAAAGGAGTGTGTTCGTAAGTCTGGGTTGGCGTAAAAAAAAAAAAAAAAATGTGTGAGAGAGACAGAGATACGTTATTCAGAAGTACAAAAACGAAGGACTTCTCAGAGATATCTCCGGCTTACATGAGAGCTTATAAAAACATCTCAAAGAAATCATCCGCAGACCATTAACAGAAGAGGAAGATTTGAGCTGTTTGATCAAGACAAGAGAGATTCATCTTCTCCTAATTCACACAAGACACTTTTATTTGCTGTTCATCTTGTATCTTGACTCTAGCTTGGCTGGAGAAGTAGTCTATGCTATGTACAGGATGCATGCAGTAGTATAACATCATATCCGACCAGACACTTGTTGTGAGATAAAAATAAACGGTCTTTAGTGGTGGTGTAGCATCTGGACAGACAATCCAGTCGTAATGGGTTCAAAGCTTGGCTGAAGAGATGCACAGACATATGTAACATCAGTCTCTGGTGATCTGATCATAAGTGGTCAGCCAAAACAGATGGGTCTCCTGTGACCATTTTGTTGACGGAAAGATCTCTGAATTTATGGCTATATATTGTAGATTGGTTATTATGTTAAAAATAAAATGTTAATCTTGTATAAGTACTAAACTCTATTCAAATTTGAATCCTTGACATTGTTGTCAGAGTGTCCGCAGCAAAACAAGAAGAGTTTAGAGCATTTGCTTGAAAGCATATCAGCAGCTTTTACCTTTTAAATATAGCTGCAGAGCAAATGCATTTCTTTTCACTTCGAAGACAGCTAAGCACTGAGCTACCACAAACTTTAGCAGAGTGACTGACAGATTAAGTGCAAAGAACATTTCACAAATAAATAAAAGTTTAAACAGTCTTGGAGGAAAATTACATTTCAGGAGAGTGTTTTTGTTGCTCTGTTTATACCTTGTTGATCCAATCAATAAATAAATAAGTGAATACAGCTCGGACCAAAATGTTCATAACAGATGCTCAGTTCAGGGTTCTGAAACGTCACATCTGTGACTAAATAAAACTAAACTACTTTGGGAGCAACAGTGTTGAAAACATTCCTGTATTTTTATTCATTTTTACATGCTTAATAAAATGCAACACCACAGTATTGCATACTAATGTTATTGTTGTATTGTCAAAATCTTTGCCGTCATAATATTTCTCAGAAGTCATTCTAATATGCTGAATTGCTGCTCAAGAAACTTACTATCAATAAAAAGTTAAATAAAAAGTATAACATTTAAATGAAAATGTTTGTAGAAACTTAAGTCTTTACTGATTTTTGATTAATGTGATGAATCTCTGCCTAACAAGTGTAGTAATTTCTTTAATAACCCTAAACATTTAAACAGTAGTGTGTGAGACCTGACATAAGATCTCTAGCAGTCAAAGGGGACACATTTGAGATGCGTACTACTACCAGGTGTAAATGGCAATCTATCTCGGCTGACCAACTGTGATCGGATCACCGGAGATGGATGTTAACGTCTCTATCTGAGATTAGATAGAAGCAGTTCACAGAAATGAAGAAGGTTATGCTGGTGCCAGACTGTGGGAGCTGCGAAGCAACTCATTAACCTGCACATCAACTGGCCTGTGGCACAGAGGGGGAGGACAGGTCACCAGCAGGTCACAGAGAGCTTCAGATTGGCCACAAAAAGCCACTGTAAAGCATCCCAGCGCTGCCAGCACTCACACACCCCCGGTCCTGAAGCATACGTCATGATTTGGCTCAGAGGACCCATCTGCTTTCTCTGCCTTCCCTTCACATTTCTCTCTAATATCTGCCTTGTCTCTTCTTCGTCTCTCATACAATGATGCTGGTGCGACTGAATAACCTCTATGTTTCTGAATTACTTCATGGTTGAGAGCCTGACTTACGTAATTAGTGTTTAATTGGGTTTCGGATTCTCACATGAAAGAGCAAAAACCACAAACAATCTGTTGCTCATTCCCTCACTGCGTCCCATTAGCTCATCCTTCCATAAAGATCTGCATCTTGTAAGGTCAGAAAGAACTTTAAAGGGATAAATCCACTGAACACTTGAGTAACTAAGTTATCCTTATAGGTAAATTTCAGCACAAAAACATTACAAAACATTTTACCTGCTAAAAGGGTGCTAAATGCACTGGTATACTGTGGCTAATACTGTGTATTTTTTTAATGTCTAGGAAATTATTCATGCTCATTTTAAGTGTAAATAAGATAAATCCTTGCTAATCGGAATAGTTGCTGACATGCAATGTTTTATTCAGTATACACATAAAAAATATGATTCATAAGTTTTTAACTGATTCAGTTTTTAACACATGGGCAATTTTACACGCTATGTTCTCATTGTTGCAAATTAAGTGTCACAGCACTTTTATGTTTTTTTTTGTTATAATTATAGATTTTTAGGTTTTTGAGTAATTTTGTTGTTTTGTCATTTTTAAAGTTTTTATTTATTTATTTATTTTTTAAATACATCTAGAAAGTTCACATTTCAGCTAGTTTTTTTAGTACTTCAACGGAAAAAAAAAATGTGTTGGCAGTCTCCCAGCCTGACCAGCTACAGTAAGACCAGCCTGGCCAAAACCCCTCTAAAAACCAGCCTGCTGACCAGTTTAAACCAGCTAAGGCCAGGCTGGTCTCCCAGCTAAAACCAGCCAACCAGCCTAGGCTGGTCTAAGCTGTTCTTTTCAGCAGGGAAGAAATTTCAATTAATGTTATTTTATTTCAAGTAACAGTTGTGCATTATATTATGCATTATATACCAAATCACCTGAGAAGATGCTACATTTGAAAAAAAATAACTTACACTGCAGCCATTAAAGAAATTTGTTCCATAGTGTGAATGTGCAAAGTTTGAATGTAATCCAACTACATATTTTGGTTTATATTAATTATTGAGTAATGATCCAGAAGGAACAAATCCGGGGGCCATATCTGTATTTGGGTTAATCGGTAACTTCTGCTTTAGTAAATCAGGTGCTAATACAACACAGACAACATGCGCAAGTAAACAACATAATCAGTGAGACGCAGTTCATTCCCAGTAGCATTCAATTGTTTAAATCCTCACTTAGACTCCCAAAATCTTTCTTTCTCCTCCTCCTTTCTTTCATCATCGACAAAGCTTCCTCTACTCACTCAACACACAAGCACAATACTACATTATACTGTTCCTTCACTCTGCCCGGTCTTGCTTAACTGCTGCAAAACAAAATACCATTTCAGAGCTTTTCAACACTGTCCGTTTGATGGATGGACCGATGACACAGTGTGCAGAAAAGGGATTTTTTTCCACAAGAAATCAACTTGTTGGAAAAATTGCACATCCTGTTTGATGAATGTCTCTTTAGTGGCCATGTAGCACATTGACGCTAACTAGTTAGCAATGAGCTAAGCACTGATATCACAATTCCGAAATCACAACTCAGCAGAGGATTCATGTCCAATAACGTTTTCCGTGTCACACTCCCAATCTACAACTGTTCCTAAACACAAACGTCCATGTGTCAAAAGCAACTTATCAAACCGAAACTTCCTTTCGGCACACTGCGACACTTGCTAACAAGAGTACCATCCTGACAACTGTCATTTCCAGAGGTAACCCTAACCAGCCCTGACAGCTGTCTTTCTATTTATGTTGAGACAGATCGTGGTGAGAGATTATTTATGTTTTTGAATGCGTGTTTGGGTTCAGATCTACATGCTAACTTGCACGTGTGTTTATGAGCATGTGTGTGTTCTTCACCCATGTGCGGCGTTCGAGCGACAGTATGAATGAACACTTTGTGGGTTGACAGAAGCTGGTAATGACATGCAAATAGAGGGCTAAAGCCACAAATGACCACACAAACATTCTGGTTTCTCATTTGTTTACTCAGGCCGTCATTCAAGAGCGAGAGGCCCCGCCCCCTCTTACGATGGTCTGTTGAGAATTGGGTCGGAAAATAATGGCTTTCTTGTCAATTAGTTTTTCTTTCGAGTAAAAAAAGCCAAGCAAAATCGGACAAGTAAAAGCCATCAGCTACTGCATGACATTAGCAAACCCTAAGAAGAACTGACGTGCCGTAGTGAAAAATAGCAAATTACTGCGTCTGACTGACATGTCATTTTAACAAACTAAATAAACAATGTGAAACATTACTGATTGTTAGACATATCCGGCATGTTCAAATCAACCTCTTTTGCATTTTTTTTTTAAACTCTGGTAGCTAATGAAACTAGAAGTAGTAACTAGTAGCTAGTGTTTCGATTTGTCTAATTAGCATTCGATTTTAGATTTATATAATTATTTTATAATCAGTATTTTTGTCTAGCAAAATATAAGTGGAATAAAGTCATAAAGTCTTCTAATTTCTGTGCGAAAATTCTCGCAAACCTTCTGACATCCATTTATCAAATGAGCCCCGGCCAAAAGTTGACATAATCTATAAGATAATGGGACATAACAAAATCAGCATGTACCTGGCAACAGAGATTTCCAAAGTTTTGTTTTCCATCATCTCAGCAACTAGCTGCAACTCATTTCAACACCGTAGGTAAACCCTGACCTACTAACTAGTCGACCTTTGACTAGTTGACTAATGAAAATGAGCACTATTACAAGTAGTTGGGGATCCATAAATAACCAATCCCATTTGCTGATCTAGGTTTCAGGAGACTTTTAGCTTGAGGAAACTGACTAGTTCCCAACAGTCAACCACAAAACTAAGCTACATATTACACAATTTACACACACCACTTACTCACAAATAAGACCCAATGACTTATTCACTGACAATAATATGCCTTTTCTTTTCTGTTTCATGCTGGAGTCAGGCATCTGTTTCCTCTCAACGCTCCTGTGTCAAGCTGTTTAGCACAGTTTGCTGTGTATCTGGTCCAGGCACTAGTTTTTTTTCCTAAAATAACATGCAGGAAAAGCCTTGAAATTGACAGATAATTGTTATTCTTCATTAAAAGCAGGCTGAACTAACAGTTTCATTCCATGGATAACGCAGCTAAGACCGGTCATACATTCAGACCATATCCACACTAAAATATGTGGACTTTGATAGCTTATGCAATATTAACGAATAAATCAGAAGGTAATAAAGGAAAAGGAAAGAGCTTAAGATGCTCAAGAATAAAAACATGAGACAAAAATGACATAAATTATGACAAAAATAAAATAAAAAAATATGAATATAAATATTAAATAAAACATGTATATCAAATTTAAAAAATGACCCATCAATATATATATATAAAGAAATTATAAATAACAATAATAATCATAATATATATATATATATATATATATACACACAGGGTGGGCCATTTATATGGATACACCTTAATAAAATGGGAATGGTTGGTGATATTAACTTCCTGTTTGTGGCAC
>JAUMHR010000050.1:10088021-10113506 GCA_032361145.1 Enteromius fasciolatus
AAAATAAAAATAAATTATATATATATATATATATATATATATATATATACATAGGCTACAAAATTTGAAGAGAAGTTTACTTTGTTGGTGAGGGAGATGGAGAGCAAATGAATGTAGTTTAAATACTCCTCACATGTCATGTGACCTTTAGTGTCTTGTTCTACAGTTACAGTAGAGAAAGTCAAAGGGCAAAATAATTGACTGAATGTTATAAATAGAAGCTTAAACCTACATGTGGTGCTAAAGGTCAAGAGCGAATAACATTTAGGTCTGTGTGTATAACACTTTGGAATTTGGATTGTGTGTAACGGCAGACTAGTGCTTAAAACTAAACTATTGTATTTGTATTGCTTATGTTAAATTGTTACATAGGAATTGTTGCAGTGATATGACATGTAAGTGAATGTACAAAAAGAAATTAATAATTTTTCCAAACAAACTGTCTGCAGAAAAGATCATTGTGTGAACTCTAAAATCATTGTAATATTTTGAACGCTAAACAAATAAATTTAAATAATTTACTATAAAAGAAATTCAATAACAAAGGAAAACAACTGCTTTATTTACAATAAAAAACATTAATATCATGATTGTAACTAATAACAATAATGCTTACAGAAACAGTAAAACAAACATGATCACCTGTGCAAGCTATTATTAAACATGTTTACAATGGTCATTGTAGCTAAACAAAATGATTTATTTTACAAGAACTACATTACTTGTCTCATGAGTAGTTACTATTACAGAGGCATTTACAAACTTGGTATGATGGTCTCAACACAGTTGTAAGTCCACTCCTGTTGGTCATTTAAAGCCAAGACATGCTGACATACCTGCACAGAGACCAAAACAGGGCACACTTGTTAAAGATACACTGCTCAAAAAAATAAAGGGAACACTAAAATAACACATCCTAGATCTAAATTAATTAAATATTCTTATTAAATACTTTAGTCTTTACACAGTTAAATGTGCTGACAACAAAATCCCACCAAAATTATCAATGCAAATCAAATTTATTAATCCATGAAGGTCTGGATTTGGAGTCACACTCTAAACTGAAGTGGAAAAACACACTACAGGCTGATCCAACTTTGATGTAATTTCCTTAAAACAAGTCAAAATAAGGCTCAGTAGTGTGTGTGGCCTCCACGTGGCTGTATGACCACCCTACAACACCTGGGCATACTCCTGAAGGATCTCCTCCCAGACCTGGACTAAAGCATCTGCCACTCCTGAACAGTCTGTGGTACAACGTGGCATTGGTGGATGGAGCCAGACATGACGTCCCAGATGTGCTCCATTGGATTCAGGTCTGGGGAACTGGCAGCCAGTCCATAGCATCAATGTCTTTGTCTTGCAGGAACTGCTGATCCACATGAGGTCTAGCATTGTCTTGCATTAGGAGGAACCCAAGGCCAACCACACCGGCATATGGTCTCACAAGGGGTCTGAGGATCTCATCTCGGTACCTAATGGCAGTCAGGCTACCTCTGGCAAGCCCAAGGAGGGCTGTGCGGCCCTCCAAAGAAATGCCACCCCACACCATTACTGACCCACTGCCAAACCTGTCATGCTGGAGGATGTTGCAGGTGCTCAGTGTGAACCTGCTTTCATCTGTGAAGAGCACAGGGCGCCAAAGGCGAATTTGCTAATCTTGGTGTTCTCTGGCAAATGCCATACCTCCTGCACGGTTTCGGCTGTAAGCACTGACAGAGGCATGTGGACGTCGGGCCCTTACATCACTCTCATGGAATCTGTTTCTGACCGTTTAAGCAGACACGTGCACATTTGTTGCCTGCTGGAGGTCATTTTGCAGGGCTCTGGCAGTGCTCCTCCTGTTCCTCCTTGCACAAAGGCGGAGGTAGCGGTCCTGCTGCTGGGTTGTTGCCCTCCTATGGCCTCCTCCACGTCTCCTGATGTACTGACCTGTCTCCTGGTAGCGCCTCCATGCTCTGGACACTACGCTGCCAGACACAGTTCGCATTGATGTGCCATCCTGGATGAGCTGCACTACCAGTGCCACTTGTGTGGGTTGTAGACATCACCAGCATTCAAAAGTGACCAAAACATCAGCCAGAAAGCATAAGAACTGAAGTGGTCTGTGGTCACCAGCTGCAGAACCACTCCTTTATTGGGGTGTCATGTTAATTGCCTATAATTTCCACCTGTTGTCTATTTCATTTGCACAACAGCATGTGAAATTGTTTGTCAGTCAGTGTTACTTCCTAAGTGGGCAGTTTGATTTCACAGACGTGTGATAAACTTGGAGTTACATTGTGTTGTTTAAGCGTTCCCTTTATTTTTTTGAGCAGTTTATTTATTATAAGTGAAAATCTGAGTGTCATCATGAGTAACTGGCCTCACTCTAGATGTTTTTTTTATTAGTTCTATTTTAACTGAGTATGGGAAATACAGCATGAAATGCAGCTCATCTCGCATCTACATAAACTGGTCTCTGTTTGTGAGTGAAAATTGTGTATCTCACCATTTTAGTTCTAGCAGGAACCTCCACAGCAAACACACTCATGCCCCTGCTGCTCACACAGTTCTTGCTTTGTTCATTGTTGATGTGCACCGTCACCTTCTGATTGGACTACGAGATCGAAAGTGACAGGAAAGTATGTGAAAAAAATGTAAAAAATCATTAATTAACCGTAATGCCATAGGAAATATGAATTCTAAGTAAGGAATACTTATGATCAGTAAAAAATATGTTTGAAAGAAAAAGTACTTTTATCCAGCAAGTATGCAATAAATTGATAAAAAATACTTCTGTTTTTAAATACATGCTGTTCTTATGAACTTTTGTTGACAAAAAATGATCATGGTTATTTACAAAAACATTAAGCTTTTTAACGTTGATATTAATAAGAAATGTTTCTTGAGCAGAAAACCATCATATTAGAATGATTTCTGAAGGATCATGTGACACTGAAGACCAGTAATGGATGTAAGTACATGGAGTAATGGATGCTGAAAATTCAGCTTTCATCACAGGAACAAAATCAATTTTAAAATAAATGAAAATAGAAATAAATTGTAAGTAAATTTGTAACAATGTCACAATATTAGTGTTTTTACTGTATTTTTGTTCTGTTATTACTGTATTTCATTATTTCCACTGACTATGGCAAAATCTTAAGCCCTCTTAGCAGATCTAATTCCTTTCTATCTGTTGAAATGGTCTTTTAGTTGACTTTGCCTATATAAAGGCAAATCGGGGCATTGATATTCTACTCATGGTCAGGGTTCCTTTCTATAAAGCATTCCAGTTACTTTGTTTTATTCCCAGTGAATGTTGAGTACCAAAGTGAGGCCAAGACAGGCCTTTTTAAAAGAGTTGATTTTCTGGATAATAAACACCTTCTAAGTAACGTAAAACAATAATCAACATACCTTATTGGCAATGACTGATGAAATCCTGCTTTCTCCTTTGTACGTATAAATCAAGACATTCTCATGACCTTTAAGAGATCTGGCCTCTGCTTTTGACGTAATAGACCTCTGTACAGCAGAATTCAACATCTTGATCCCAGAATCCAAATGAACTGCCTGAAGAGTTGCCTTGACATCCTCACAATAGACTTCAATGACAAACGGACAGGCCTGGTAGGAAAAAGAAAAAAACACATTAGCTGAGCCTGTTCTGACTGCACACAACAAAATTTACAAGACATCCTGATGAGCAAATCTCAAAGACCTCTGTACCTCCACAACCTCCAAACTGTGGTTGTAGCCCATGGCCTCCAGGGTGAGCCATAAATCTCTGGGGTCTCCTTCACGATCATTCGCTTCCATCAGGTTGAGCTCCAGGAAGCCTTGTTTAGTTAACTCGTTTTTCTGCGTGTCAAAGTTCTCTATAGGAGAACAAATACTGTTATAGAAATGCATATTATTAGACTAGATTGGATATTACTTGTTCAAGATCTAAAAACAACATTTTTATTTAGAATAACTGAACAGGGTTTCTGCAGGATTTTAAGGCCCAAATTTAAGACTTTAGACCTTTTTAATACCTGCAAAATAAAATTAATACCATATGAGCGGCGGCGGGTACTGTCTATAGAACCATATTAAACTGTAAAATTACTGTAAAAAGTATCATTTACAGTTCAGATACAAGTTTCCACTAAAACATTTTTTTATATATATATAATGATAAACTTCACATTTCAGCCTTTAAACCATGTTTAATAAAACTGATGTCTAAATTATTATACTGAATGAAACAATTATTATTAATAAATTATTATACACATGAAATAACATGAATTAGGGGGCTGTGTGTTATAGACAAAAAAATTAAATATTGATATTTTATAATGATATTAGATATTTATTTTTAGACAATATTTTGCTGAGTGTGTAATTGTGCTGATACCATGTACAGCTCACTCCTGAATTTGTTTGATATTCCTCATATTCTGTTCTCACAGCGATAGAAATAGTGATAGTGGTAGAAATCAATCTTTTTCCATTAAGTTTTATGGGAACATTTACCTTTAAACAATTTTTTCAGTCTGAAATTTTATAAATATAGGCTATACATTTTCTTCCCCCATATCTTAAACATCGTGAATCGTGCAGTGAACATGCACTAGTTTAACTTATGTTAACTGATTTATTCTCTCGCAGCAGCTCACCGAACTTTGAACGTGCAGCGGTGATGTTTATTTGACGAAATCATAGCCTTCTGAAGTTTATTTGCAATATCGCAATTCTGGTCTTTTCGTCTCTAAATTTAAGATCTCTTAAAAATCATAATTAAGACTTTTTAAGACCCCACGGAAACATTCTCAATAATGATTCAATTGCATCAAATAAATATTTTCAAATACACCATTAAACGTCAAAGAACTGCACATAAGTGTCTTAAATAAATAAGCTTCTTTTTTTCACAAAAATAGGTCATTTTTGTAGGAAGTTCAGTACTTAAACCCCCACAGATGTAGCAGAAATCACCTGGGAAATGTGTGGATTTTTTTCTAGCGCTGGCCATAAATTTAGCATAATGTCATAAACGTGAAAATCAGTTTCAAAATTGAACAAATAGTTCAAACGTGGTTAAGAGGAAGATAGGAATCAAGTCTTTGTGGCAGTTTTTTGGGTGATTAAGGCATAATACAAAACTTCTTTACCTTATACTAGAAAATGCACATCATATTTTGTAAGAAAGTGTGACATGCTAGAGCAAAGCAAGGAGTAGTTTTGGAATTAGCATCCCAAAATATGTAAGAAAAAAATATTGGATTTCATTCAACAAATGTGATGTAGGGCGGTGTTATGTTTCATTTACAGTGTGTTAGTATAAGCACCTTTGCAGATGGCCCACGCGTCCTCATCACATTTCTCTCCACTGGTTCTTTGTTCAAAGAAGTTGTACTCCTCTATGCTCAGCAGACCGCTGCCATCCAAATCAATCACTTCAAAGATGTCAGACAATGCTGCCCTGTGGAACAAAACATTATGGGCTTTGCTAATTTTAGAAACATGTCTTACAAAAATGCATTATCTTTGAGCATTTTAAGATCAAATAATGGCAATAATGTATTTTAAGATATCTCAGTGCAAGCTTTTTCCAGTTTAGACAGCTCTTAACATTTATTTAAATCTAGGACTAGTCTTAAACCCTGTTCGGGAAACTGCCCCTATATCTTTGCATAAATTCAGTATGTTTTCACAGATAACTAAAATAACTTATATCGAGTAATCAAACAATCATTCAGTCCTCCATCTTAACTCATTGTAAGTTGTCTCATTTTTTAAGATATGAATTGACTAACTTGAACTCTTTGGTTAGCTCCAGCTCTCCAGACTGTGTGCGGTTGACTAGCTGAGCAGTTTTAGTGGAAGTCTTCCTCGTCCTCTTCAACAGTCTACAGCCAGTGGTGAAGGGAAAGAGCAGATAAGAGCCGGCACTGAGCTCTCCTCTCCACAGAAACCTCTGTTCATCAATTACACACGAAAAACATACATTATAAAATGTAACATTTTATTGCATTGCATTACAAATTTCATTCTAATGAGGCAGCATTTCATGTCTTTATATACAGTATATATATATGTGTGTTTGTGTGTGTGTAAATACATTTCTAACTCTTGGATTATTCTATAAAATGACATTTGTGTCCCTCAAATTAAATTAATGTAAAAAATAACTGAATAAATAATGTACAACGAATAGCTGAATCAAACATTTACTGTATATTAATATAGATACATATACGCCTAGATAGGTATAGTTAATACCTATCTAAACATATCATATATAGAAAGACAGAGCCTATTGTTTTTATACTCTCTACATTTATATTTTGATGTTAGCTGAAAAGTTGTACCCAAGAGTCAACTCTGAGACTGCCATATTTTCTGTTTTCGAATATTGTCATAAAGATGTTACCTTGTATTCAGGAAGTAAACTCTGTGGATAAAACGTCTCTTATGTATCACATTATTTTAAGATTTGTTATATTTATCAGTAGGATGCTTTTATAATGTTATTGTTAACAAAAGTGTACACGTGTAGTATATCTGCAGAAACATCAGCATTATAAACCAATCCTGTTACCATTCTGAATGCATAATTATATCTGCACATCCATTAATGTTTATTTAGCTTGAGGTGGAATGGTTTATTAACAATTCAAATATATAAAAAGATACAATCATTAAAAGTTAAATGGAAAAGGTACTTGTGTCAGAGAATCATTGCTTAAAAGGGATATGTCAACATACTTTACATACAATTATGACTCAATAAATACTATTATATTGAGACAGAAAATGGACACTTACCTCCTTATCCCTTAACTCTGTAAAGCAAATCAAATTTGAATCTTCTTTGGTCTCATTCCCCGTCACCACATAGACAGCTGTATCCACACACATCCATGGGGAAGGCTTCTCTGTGGCATACAAATACAAAATACTACTACAAAATTCACTAATCTGCCTGATTGGATACTTTGAATAATTAAAAATCTGTAACTTTGGTTTTTAGCTCCATGTACAATATATTTACCAGGAATCGGGCTAAGGTTGAGGGGACGTATGGTCAGGTAGACGCTGGTAGTCTCTGGTATAACCAGGCGATACTGAAGAGAAACAATTGTTCCATCTTCCTCCAGAAAAAAGCAACCTCTCATAAGAGTCTGATGCCAATCCTGGTGAAATATGTGTTGAAGGTACGACACAGTAAAAACATTAAACGGTAGAAGTGTTAAACAGAAGTATCATAATTCCAGTAAGGAATTTTTTGGAGGAAGTTGAAGATGCAACCACAGAGTGGCGCTATTGTAACATATTTGCTAAAACAAAGGCCTCCGAAGACCTGGGTGGAACAAAAGAAAGTCTATTTATTTTAGTACGTAAATAATAAGTGAATAAGCCTAAACTTCAATACAGTCCATTTTTAATTCATATTATACGCACTAATAATGTAATTAAAAGGAAAAAGCCTGAGGAAACCCAAAATGTATGGCTTAAGTAAGTCTTTTTGCTCTTTTAACTGCTGTTGTTTAAGTCCAGCTAAAATGTTACAGCAAATATACTCTAAATCATCAAGTAATCAAAAAATCTGAGTCAAACAGCCTCCTTTCTGACCCATCAGAGAGTAGTTTTGGGAAATAAACCTTGTCCTCAGGTGCCACAGAGGCCTTTTAATGTTTAGAATTGGTTTATGCTTCTTTTCCGAGTGCTAAAAACATGTTCCCGAAATGACACTTCTTCAACAAAAGCAATTTCCTCCCAGAATTTATGCTGGGTTGTGAAACGTGTTAAGGATCAAATCATAACACTTGGGTGGTTTGTCCACCCCGAATCAAAATGAAGAAAAGCGCCCGAGGCAAGTGTCTACTTTAAAAGGCCCTGATGTAGTGTCCCAAGGAGATGGGTCACTCGGCTGGACTAATACACTGCCCTGTCACCTCCCAGAAACCTCCGTAATTTAAAGTCTCGTGCACAGACCGCTAGCCACCATAAAAACACACAACCTGACCCTTTCCAATCCCTACACCCAATTATCAAGCTCCTGGCTCAGGTAATACAATAGGCTGGAACTAAGGCGATAGAACTTTCTTCACCCAAGAGCATCTAGTTTTTTCCAATCTCTTTGCTTTGACGAGTTTGGTCATTATTTTTCTGTGGTAAAGCAAACCAGCTGAGGTTAAAGTCAAAAAGAGTGCAAACAAAGGGAAGGAGATCAATAGCAGAGCTGCACTCATATCGACCAGGTGAAAATTTGCTACCAAAAGGCTTCGATACTACAAAAACACAGCAAATGTATAGCTGCCCTTAAGGCACTTGAGTTTAGATAAAGTTAAGGTTGTAGGCAAAATGGAACTTCTCCTTAGATAGGAAGCTTGCGATTGCTACCTGGGAGTGTAACAATTTATAATTCCTCAGCCTTTTTATTACTTTATTCTATTTTATAATAATTGCATTTATTAATTTTCTTATACAATTTAAAATAAAATTCCATTAATTAAAAACATTACTTTTATTTTAGCATTTTGACTTGGCAGTAATGCAAAGCTAAGCCAGTAACTAGGGCTGCCCTCAATTAAAGACTATTCTGGACAACTGGTAGTCGTTGATTTTAAGCATTTGTCGACTAGTCGCACGTTTATTAATAACCCATATAAATCATCATTTCATTTCAACATTCCACTCAGACACTTCAATATCGCACATAGGTTAACATAAGATTGAGCAACCTGATGTTCATAAATGATAGGCGTGCGTTTGGATGTCCTGCCTGATGGTACTGTATTACCACATAGACCAGGCGTTAACAATCTGCATGACTTCGCCATTTCCTGTGAATTTAGACCAAGCAACGAATCAAATTTTGGTTGACTAACCCTAATCTCGTTGACAGCTACTCCTAATTTTTACAGCATTTGTTTTATTTTAAACATATTTTAATTATATTTTGGTTGTGTAATCTTTCCTAACCTTAAGCTCTGTTCTTCAGAGTTCTATCAGAGAGATTTTAAGCCAAGTCCAAAAGAAACCAGCACTCTCACAATGCAGCTGGTACCTGTAGAGATTTGGGCTCCACCAGCCTGCTACTCTTAGCGCTGCAAGCGCCCATGGTGATGACTGTGGACAAAGATGACCGACGACTACGAGCTGAAGATGGTCTGGATGATGAGCGACTATCTGTCATATGCAAAAATAGAATCTTCATTACAACAGCTGCATCACTTAGAAATCCAAAAAAGAAAGTGAACAATGTGGATAAAGAAACCGCACAATTTTAAAACAATGAACACCAGAAAGCAAAAGCAAATTATCACTAGCCCTACACTTACTCATAATAATGATAAATGGCTGCCTTAATCAAAGGGTTTTAAAGGCTCCTCCCTATACAAACCCTCTATTGAGTTCACATTATGGCAAAAATCCAAATGATTTTTCATCACACATGAGGGGAGATCAATAGCGTAATCATTACTTACTATATAATAGACTGCAGTGTGAAGAATGGAAACAGAAACGTGTGTTTGTTCGCTATTTTGTACACCCTAATGCGAAATCCATCCCATAAAGAAGTGCTGACCGAACCCGACCCGGCGGTCACATTTTTAAGAAAAAGTAAAAACCCTTATAATGTACTTACTCTCAAGTCATGCAATATGTAGATGTTTGTCATATCAGAAAATATTTGCAGAAATGTAGCATTACATCACATGATCACCAATTGATCCTCTGCAGTGAATGGGTGCCGTCAGAACAAGAGCCCAAACAGCTGATAAAAACAGTCCATCAATTACCGTCTTGTGAAGTGAAAAGCATTTTAATTTTTAACTCCAAACCATCACTTCCTGCTAAAACACAAATCCTATATCCATAATACATAAAATAAAAATATATCACAAATAAAAACAAAAATAAAACAGTTTAAATCAATCACTTTAAACAAACACGTTCATGGAAAACCGGGACTGGACATTTTTTTATTATGGCCAAGTTAAAACACCATAATGATGGGTTTATTACAAACATGTAGCTTCTCACTTCACAGGACTTTAACGGAGGAACTAAAGTCATATGGATTATTGTGATGCTTTTATCACATATTTGAACTCCAATTCCGACGGCACCCATTCACTGCAGAGGATCCACTGGTGCTGAGCAAGTGATGTAGCATGCTAAATGTAATGCTACATTTCTCCAAATTAGTTTTGAATCTTGAATGATCTGAGCGTTTAGTACATTTTCAGCAATTTCACATTTATAAGACAATTATTCCTGAACCCTAAATTCCTCACTCCATAGTAAAAACAGTGAAGGCAAAAGCATTCCGTTGCATAAAAGAATTGCTAATATATTACACAATAAAATATTGAGCTTTTATGTTAGGTGCTTGTGTGCAGTATCTTACCTTTCCTTATTGTGCTTTCCAGCTCTGTTCTGGGCTGTGTCTCTGAAGCTGGAAGCTCAGGTTGGGACTCTGAGCTCTGTGGGGAGTTGTCCAACTGGTTGCCAAAATTCTGCCTCTTCAGTTTGGCATCAGCCTCAAGCTTCCTCAGTGCTGCGGTCTGACACTGCTCTGCTGTAGACTCGAGAAGCCTGCAGAACTAAACAGCAGGCTGGCTAATTCAACTCACCTATTTTATACTAGAATTTTTGCAGTATACAGTATATTACAAATCACCCTTTTTTCAACCAAATGCTTAGAGATCATACCTCTGCATAGTCTAACTTCCCATCTTTGTTGACATCTGCTAAAGAAAAGATTTCATCCACTTCCTTAGGCGACATTTTTTCACCAGACTGAAACAAACAAATCATAATACAAATGTGAAATGATTATAAAAGCGGGTAAACATTGTTGTCAAGAGAGAATGGAACACATTTAATACTTGATAGGTTAAAATAGGTTAAATTTAAACCTTACTGAAGTAAGGATTCTGCTGAGCTCTTCGAGTGAGATATATCCATCACAATTTACATCAAATTTTTTGAAAATTCTCATAAGCTGGTCTGGTTCTGCTGGCTTGTCTTTCTTAAGTATTTCACAAAAGTCATCAAAATTCAACTTCTTGGTTCCTGGTGGCCAATATTTGTCTAAAGCTTTCTGTGATGGATTTCGTCCTGCTTGCTGAAGAACTGAGAGACAAAGCAAAAGATGGTCAATCAATGTATTCGTTGACTATCAACGGTCACCGTGATTTTGCCAAGACATGATCCTTGATCAACATTACTGTCCAAAAGTATATACTTATCCAAATTCCTACCCCTAACCAAAAATATGCCTAAAATCAGTGAGAAATGACAGCTGATTAACAAGGGTGTAGAAGCATCTAACCCTGATCATAAGCCTCAAATAAATATTTCCAGAATAATTGTAAGATGTTGATACAGGAACATCTTGCACTTGGTGAAATCAGACTCACAGACTACTGACCTAGTGATAATACTTTGCACCGACATTGGCTAAATAGCTCATGGAACTATATGAAGATATATTTTAATATTTAGAAACACATCACTTTCATTTATGTATTCATGTTGATTATACTAACGTTATATTATTTGAATGTGCATCATCTAAAATGAATTACGAACTAGGTAATAATAAATATTATCAATAATACCTAGCCTTTAAATTATGACCAAGGTTTAGGTCTAAAGCGGTTGAGTTGAATTATGCTCACCGGTGCACAGCTGATCTTTAGAAGTCATATTAACCAGGCTAGATCTGAACACAGACAGATAGGCAGCCCTGCACTGCACATAAAACCTCTCTTCCTCTGAACGCTGCATTATGAAAAAAATATTAAATATGCAAGCGAAATATCAAAGCTGTTGTGATAAGAGCAGCTATTTTATGGTTGGTGGTGCTGTCCACTATCGAGTCTGATTGCCATGGCTGCTGTGTGTAAACAAACCCGGTGCGCAGGTTAAAACGAGATAACGGGAAACAACTGCTTTGGGTGCTCCTCATCGAATATTTATTACTTAAATGTGTGTGCGATAAAATCCTGGCAGCCAACTCCAACCGTTACGGCAACAACACTTTGAATTTTATTTTAAATGTGTCTGGTAAATATAGAGTTAAACACTTTAACAAGTATGTAGAATCCCTGATAAGTGTTTCCGGGGGACTAAATTACTGCAGCACCGCGCCAAACTACAAATACGACTGTCAACTCCAGCACAAGAAAAAGATAAATATTTAAAATGCCGTAAGTTTATTGAATTACACGGCTCACGTTTTCTTAGAATTAGTACCATTGTTTCAACATTGCGATAGATATTAGTATTTCAGCGATATGTTTGTGTTCATGTTATCCTTACGAAGAATTTGCTAGCATTCATAAGCTGTTCGACATTAACGTTAACAAAACACGTTACGCCGTACTGAATACTAATAATACTACTTACTTTATATAATACCATATCTAACATTTTACATGCCCAGTGTCCTTCACGTGAGACAAATAATAAGAAATATGTAACGTTAATGCTTCAATGTCAACGAATTTGAGTTTTTACAGTACTGTTATCATAACACAGATAAACAGACTATAGATAGTAACGTTACGAGGATTGACACACGTAATATTAATTTCATCTAATAATGCAATCATAGAAATACAAACATAAAGTGCTCCTTTTTGTAGATTCACATATGCTGGTATGGATGTCATCCACATAAATTAGCAAACCCAAACCCTTAAAGCGTCAATTACAGAAATGACTACTGCTAATGATGTTAGCCTTTTGATTCCTATAATAAACTTTAATTTTCCATACAGTGTGAAGAGAGCCCTTCAGTTGCAAGACAAAGAAAACGTGAGTTCATTAAATCATGCACTTTTTAATAAAAGTAAAATAATATAAAGACAACCAGTGTTTCAAATGAATCTATTTTAGAGCCCAGCAAAGAGGCGAGCACCAAACAGGGACTATTCCCCTATGACTGGAATCCAAATGAGTCCCACGACAAAACCGGCAGGTACTAAAACCCACAGACCAGCTACTGTATTTTCTTAGACCTATAAAACTTATATTTTGCCCCCCAGGAGTTTTTATTTTATTTTGTATTTTTTACTTTTTGTCATTATGAACAGAGAGAGATGTGTGTGTTCTTTTCACTTTATATAATCACCATAAACAATCCCCTGCTCATGTCATGTTGTTGCCTAAATCCTGTACAGTAGGGGTCTCTTGTAATCCAGTGATATTGCATTTAGATTAGCTGTCTTTGCAGCCATTAATAATATCTTTGCTCATGCTGATTTGATAAATTGCTGACATTTAGTGCTTCATCAGCAGGTAATTCCAGAGCAGGTGGGAAGAAAGCGAATCCCCCTCAAACAAAAGAGCCCATGACAGATGCTGAAAGGTAAGGATGTAGAAAAATCCTTTTAAACAGGTTGATAATGTAATTCTGTAATGATATTTGAGATTATTCATACAAAACAGAACAATTGAAAAAAAAAAAAAAGAATAAAAATACATACTTATTTTTTTTTTTAATAATGTTATTTTTTAGCTGTGTGCCCATGCATAGTTTATTTTTTTAATTCTGTTGTTGACTTACAGTATTAAACTTTTTACATAAACCAGAGTGCAATTAAGGTCTATTTTTATGAAGCTACTAACATTGGTATAACTACAGCAGTGGAACAGACAGATATTTCTCCTCATTACTGGATATTTCCTTTGTCCCACTTGGCTGATAGCCATTATGACTGATCAGAATTTAATGACAGGACATGGAGGGAGTTTCATCACCAGCCAAAAGCCTCGTTGATTTACATAGCACTAAAAATAGTTGGATAAGGAGAGTTTAAGAAAAGACCTATTTCCTTTCCAACGCATACTAACACAGAGCTCCGTGTGATCCATCAAGACAAGCATTAGTTTTGAATTTTATAGTGCAGTCATTTAAGAGGAAGCTAGTTAAATATATATAAAAACATCAATAAAGAGAGCGGGCTTATGATTCATTTAAGAAAGTATTCATTTGGGAAGTCAAACCCAAGAGAACTTCTCGTGCAAAATGTAGAAGTTGAGTGTGATTGGACGACGGTCCTTGTATAAGATTTTGCCAACCTTTTAATATGTCTTCCAATATTTTTAAACATGTATTAAAAATAAATGAATATCTTATTCTTAGTCAGCTTGTCTTCTCACAGACTTAGTAAGGATATTGAATATGATTTCGGAATTCAGTGTCCTTATCGAGCAAGAATGTAACATGTTTAAAATGTTTTCATGGCACTTGCCTGATTTACAGTTTAGGAATAAAATATATACAATTCATAAATATTTTATTAATAATTGGTAACATTTTACAGTAAGATCCCATTAGTTGATGTCAGTTAATGAATTAACCAACAATGAGCAATACATTTGTTACATTATTTATTCATCTTTGTTAACAGGAAAAAAAAACCTGTTAATTTATGTTAACCCAGATCTCTTAAATAACAGATAGAACCTTTTGGTTTTAATAATGTATTATTAAATGTTAAAAATCGAACGTTTAACTAATAAATACTTAAGTGTTTTTCATTGTTACTTAATGCATTAAATAATATTAACAAATGAAACCTTATTGAAAGCAAAAGTGTTTACAAATTGGTTTCAAATTTGGTCTTTCATTTGTTTTTGATTCCTTTTCCTTCTCAGAATTCTGTTCCTCAGGTCTAAGGTGAAAAAATCATTCAAGGACCTCATGAAATACAGGCAACAGCTGGAAACTTTAGTGGTATGTGGAACTAATGTAGTAAGAAAACCACAGTGTATCATTTTGTAGTGTATGTTAAAGGATTCTTTATAGATTGGCCAATTAAACTAATACTAGTTCAGGGTCTTAACTATCAGACATTGAGAGGCCTTAGTTATCATCTAAATGATTATATTTGGTGCCTCATTTCTGAATATGTAGTACAGACCAAGCTTGTTTTGATGCCAACTACATTTAAGGCATCTAACTGAAGTTGCAACAGAAATATCTCATATATATAATACGAAATTGTTCTTATGAATGTTTGTTTGTAGCCAGTAGAGGGCAGTAGTGAGCTGAGGAGTCTCATGCTGATGAGTCCTGCTGATCTACACACTGAACTCAAGAGACACGAGAATCTGTGTGAGCCCTTTCTCTTTTCTGCTGCGGTGCATAAACTGCATAATGCATGGATAATAAATGATTGACTTTCTCAAGGTCGCTTTATAGACTGTGTTTAAACAATTTATTTGCTATTGAGAGTATTGGCTATTCATTCTTGCTGTGTGTGAGACATAAAAATGAATTCTTTGCTTTCCAGGTGCTAAAATTGCATCTTGTGCACACAGAGCAGACACAAACAAGGGCCATTTCCAAGGTGAGTGAATCTGGGGATCAAATGAATATTCAAAATCGAATGTAAAAGTTAATTTGCCATTTAAAAGCATGAACGATAACACTTATCTTCAATGGATATTCAGTTTTAATAATTCTGTCGGATTAGATAGCAACCAACACACAATTGTTTCAGATCTTGAGTGTTTCCCTATCACAACACAGTCTTTGTTAGACTGACAGTAGGATAAATTATTTGCCATATAGAATTGATTCCAATTACAGTATGATGATTGTGACCCCACTGCTTTCCTTAAAAGAGCAAGAGAAAGAAAACATTTTGTGTTCCACTTATATGTGAGTCATGATTGATTTCAAGCACAAGCACAAGTTCTGGATCTTGGTCACATGGGACCCCTGAATAGTCGTTTACGAGATTTTGTTTTTCAATGCGGCATGCTCATAGACATTTGTCTCAGTCTTTACGCAAATAAAAGGTTCTCTTTTTCTAAGAAAAATATTTCATTTTCCTAACACAAACAAGCCAGAGCTCCTCTTCACGGGACAGAATTAATTAGATTATTTCAAGCACACATTCAGCCCCCAGCAAAGCTGCACTTGTGATTCAATCGCACAATGGTGATTTGTTGCAACTCAATGGTTGGATTGTGATGAAGTTCAGCATGTTTTTAAGATAAGGTCGCCTGAAATTGTTTTAATTAGTCACACTCAAGGACCTCTGCGTATATGTTGCTTGTAGCTCGACACCAAAGGAATGTCACAATCTTGATCACATGGTGGAGCATGAAATTTATCAATGCAGAAAACAACAACAGTACAAGAGTGTTTACGTCCCTAGAAAGAGATTCAACCCTTTTAAAACAATAATATAACATACACTGAAAAAAATAATTAAATACGCCATTATGAAAAAGTCTTATACAAACGTTGTCAAAATTACGTAGAATTTGGTCAAGATTTTATATTCTTTTAAAGAAATCTGTATACAGCAGTTAATCAAGTGTCAGTTTAGATACTTAAAATGTTACAAAGGATTTATCTTTCAAATAATACTGTTCTTTTTACATTTTCTCTTCAACAAAGAATCCTGGAAAAAAAAAAGTATCACAGTTTACACTAAATTTATAATGATAATAAAATCAGTGATTCAGCATATTAAAATGATTTAGACTGGAGTAAAGGCTACTGAAAATTCAGGTTTACCATTACCATAAATCATTTCATAATATATTATATATCAACATTTTTTTGGGTGATTTGGGTTATAAAATGCCTTATGTCTGGCTTTTTCTGTGTTGGCTGTGGATTAGATCGGTGTGACGAAATCTAATTACTCGTCTCCAAGAAAAGATTGTGATTGTCCATGAAAACAAACATTTTCACAGAAACGCAGCTAAATACAGATCGTTTCAGTAAGCAGATTTCAGTTATCAAACTGAGCATCAGATTATGTCCTGTACAAATAATGCGTTTCGTTCCAGTGAGGTTTTTCTCATTACATTTTAGTAGGGTTTGAAGTCAAAGCTTGAAATTACCTCAGGTTCCCTAATTTGTGTTCATAAGGTTATTGAATATTTTTCTACATGCACAACCGGCCCAGAACTATTTTTGCAGCAGCATTACTAAGCTTTAAATATATTATGCTTAAAGACAACTTATACGTAGGTAGTCGAAGATGTTGTGTTTGAAGCTCTCTTGGGACACTATTAGGTCCTGGCATGGATCACTAATACCCCGGATTTCACAGAGACACATCATTGCTATTAGAGTTCTCAAACACACAGTGTCACTTGAGCCATACAGGAGCTGGTGCGGATGACATATGATGGCGAGGATATGACACTACTCGTGTAAAAGCAAGCTGAACACCAGGCAGCTTGATACCGCCAAGACAGCTGAGAAAATCCACTAGGATATTTTAACTTCGACAGGCAAACTGCTGAATCCGTGTCTCTAACAGAAGCCCCTTCATCTAATGGCTTCCCAAAACATAACCTTGGGCGAAAGGGCAACTGGCAAGCAAGATGTTTATGGTGAAAATGACAAAAGTTCTTCCCAAGCGTTAAAGAGAGGCCATCCCTCCTAAACAATCAGACCAGCTGTAAATTTTCTGGCTCGTTCAGGCATTACCAAGTCCCGAGCTTCACGCTACATGTTGCTGATGAGCGCAAAATGGGAAAAGAGAGAGTGCAATAATTCTGAGGCAAGTTTGTCGCCTGGACCGAGGGTATTGATTATTTCTGTGTGGCGAGAGATTTGGAAAATTCAATTAAAGGAGCTGAGCAAAGGATTCATAAATCGGCCCCTGCCTCCACCTCTTCTACGCCCATACGGAGACATTGTTATGTTCTAAATCAATGTTGCACTTCACAATATATTTTTTTTGGAGCATAAACATAAATAACATTTAAACAGTTCTGCTTACCGCTGAAACAAATTTTATCTTCACCAAAGCCTTCTCCTTCTTCGCGCATCAGCAGATGTAGTAACGTATTTTTATGGCAAGTTTTCCATAAGAAAATCCTATATAATATGAATTTTGCGATGACAAAATGAGAAGGAAGGGGACGGATCAGCAGTATAAAAATTGATCAGGCCGCAGACGGGGTAGAGCCGTGGGAGATTTGTAAGACAGCCTTAATAGACTGTATTAAAAATTCCTTAAAATGTAATAAAACAAATAGGTTTTTGCTTCTTGGCCGGGACGGGGTCACAGACCCTGCTAATATCACATCAATCCTGGGCTGCTGAAGGATAAATGGGGTCTGTTTGGGGAACATTTGAGTCTTTTTGATGGAAAACACCAGCACAATTAAAGGGCTGCTGTATATTAGAGGGCTTTGGATGGGGAGGGTAGAGTTGAGCAACTCTCAGCATGTGTTTTGCTCTCTGTTTTGTCCACACGCGTCCCGCAGGAGTGCATTTAGTCAATGCATTTCACATAATTTGCATTTAGATCATCTAGCAGCTCTGGCAGCTGCAGCAGTATACAAAATCTATGACTGATGGATGGATTTACCTGATATGTTACATGTGCACGTGTCTTATTCGTGTATTCACAAAATGATCTAGTCTCTAATGCTAGATAAAGTGTGTGGTAATCTATCTATGTTGCTTCCACAGGGATGAAACAGATTGGCAGCTCCTATGAATTTCTGAAGGCAATCTTAAGGTATGTTTTCCCCTCACCTGGGTTTGTATTGTACTGGTTGTTTAACCAAACTTTAAAAGCTTGTCACATTACTGAGGTTCATGCAATTCTGCAGTAACTAGTTTTATAAAGTAGGGTGGAAAGTTTTAACTCTGCACACCCTAGCAACAGCCTAGCAACTACCCAGAATCCTTTAGTAGCATGCATAAGTGCAACCGTTGTGTCATGATCATGATATCAGAAAGTTAATTCTAGTTGAATTATGCTTAATGTAACAGCATCTTAATTTTACAAGATTGATAATTTTGTAGCAATTGCTACTGCATATATATATATATATATATATATATATGTGTGTGTGTGTGTGTGTATGTATACTTTTATACAGCAAGGATACATCAAACTGATCAAAAGTGACAGTGAATATAATTTTATTTAAAAGTTTTTTTTTTTGTATTCATCAGAGTCCTGAAAAAAGTATAATCTTTTAATCTTTGTAATAATAATAAGAATAAAAATGCATGTCTCTTGAACATTAAATTAGCATGAAATGTAAGAATTCTTAACAATTATTTTTACTAATTTTTTCAAATTAAATGCTTTGGTGAACATAAACAACATTTAATATCAGTCCTAAATATGAATTTAATAGACATAGCATATTGTATTGTACCACAGACTTTTACACCCAATATGCTTTTTTTGTTTGCATAAAATTCTGTGCACAGTTGCAATTGGAACAGTTTTGGTTTTGGCAGAGCTGCAGTTCTCTGTCAGCTTGTTTGATGTACACTGAACATCCTGTCAGTCTGAAAGCGGCGAGATGTCTGAAGAGGCTGTCAGTCTCTCCGGCATAGTCAAAATGAGACAGCGCTGCCGACACCTTGCCATCCCATCTCAGACACATTTACATTGAATCCATTCTCTGAAAGGTCCCCCCCCCACCTTTCACCGGGAATCTGACAAAATGTTGATTCTACAATACACGGTGTGCTGCGTCGCTGCGAAAATAGTGTTCTTACTGCTGGCATGCAGTCCCATTAGAGCTGATACGGGGAGAAATGTATGCATATACTCACATATATGCATTTGAGAATGCAACAGCAGATGTTGGAAAACTACACATGCACAGATATACAGAGGAGTATTCATGGTGGATCTGTCTCTTTATTTTGGCAGCCGCTGAGGGATCATTTCTCGATGTTCGACATGGGAGGCAACTGGTGCCCGTTCAAGGTGGATCACGTAACTCTCTCTTTATCACTTCTAGAGGCTGTCTCAAGGACAAAAGCTTAAGCTGACCTAACAAAACACACTTGTCACACACTTTGCATTGCTACAGTTGAGAAAAAAAGCATTTCAGAATTTGGTCTGTTCACCATCGACTGTTAATAGCTCGATATCAAGACATGGTTAATATTAGCACCATCCATTAAAATTGTATCACGCACTCCAGTATTGTGACTCGTATATTGAGTAAGACAGTCGAACCAAAACCTGTTCGTCATTGTATGTGTGTGTGTGTGTGCGTCTCTAGACCTTGCTCAGGCTGTAACACACTAGCCCCTTTGTGACCTGATAACATTTATAGTTGTAATGGATTTTTTTTAATGGCCGTCATTAACTCGCACAAAGAGGGGTGAAAAAGATTGCTTGTACTTTTTCCCCTTGGTATTTCAGCTTTACAGCATTATGTTCTGATATGTCTCCTTCCATCATTTTTGTTTTACAGCTCATGCAGTTGAAACGTTTTAATGCGTAGCTTTAGTACAAGCCTCATGTCTTCAGTCACTGCCAAGATTATTCCTTTGTATTAATGAATATTTTTCTCTAAATTTACTACTGGAAATAAAAATTTAATTTGTAGTTTAAAATTATTTTAGTTGTTTATTTGATGCTACCTTTTGTTTAGGGCTGTATGATTAAAATCACAACAGAAAAAATAAATAAATAAATAAAATTGTGATGTGGCTTAGAGCGATTTTTACGTTAGGTTTATTAAATACAATCAAATCACAGTTTTTCCCCAAATCGCGCAACCCCACTTTTATTCACTGTTGGGTCATTTGAAAACACTGGAGACACTTTCATTTGGTACAAAACCATTTAATGATGTATCAAAAATGTAAAAAAATAATGTCCTTACGGTTTGGCCATTTACACAATACCAATATCCCACTAACCAAATTTGTCTCCAAGGCAAACAAGTGAGAAAGTCTAGCAAAACTGTATCTTCTTTCATTGAATTCACGCTTCTCAAGCAAGATCCTTAAACCTCGTTAAGAGGAAATTGAATTTTCCCAAACTATTCCCATCCTGTTCTATTCTAACCAAAAGAATTGTCCTTTCCGTCCACCGTCATCCTGGCTGTAGCTCTTCCTTTGACATTGAGTGTCTTTGAAGACATATTTCAGTTTGTTTTCTTCTGGCTCCTTTTCCTCTGTGGCTCCATCAACTGGACCACGTTGAAATATATGATGAAGCCCAGAAAGTGGAGAAAGGAAAAGACTGAGACCAGCACCGGAAACAGATCAGGCAACATGGCCGGAGGCTTCAACCACACGCTCGTAAAGCTCAACGCTGCCATGGCCACCAGCGAAAACCAGAACTATAAAAGACAAAGTGACAACACTTATTACAAGAGAGAAGAAGTACCACCATGACAAAGGTTCATTAGTTCTAGTCAAGTGCTCAGCATGACACAGATCCTTGTAACTTGATGTTTATTTTCCACCCTGTTTCAGGAAGGTGAGTCGAGGTATAAACATTAACATGTCTATTTACGACAGATGGAGTGAAGGATCAGTGGAAGTGCTGGTGTGAGCAACACGACCCCCCAATGAAACACTACCTTCATCGTAGGGCCCCCTTATTTATGTCTCTTGTGTAAATAAATATATCTAGGCAAACCTGCGTTAATGACTCACGCTACACAAATAGCACACCTCCTGGTCTCGAACATTCACACAAGAAGCTGTTGAAACATTGGGTCTTGCAAAAGCGCTAAGAAGAGCATGGGGTCAAGCTAATGTGAAAAGTTATGAGCCGTTCAGGTGGGCCAGAGCGCTTAACTGACTTCTTCATAAGCGTCGATGTCATTAACATCAGTGGTGTGGAGTAACAGGCCGTGACGTCAGTGTTAACTTACTTTCCATTTAATGATCCGGCTGAGGTTGAATTTAGGCATCCAGCACTGAAAGAGTTTGTGATAGAAACCCAGTCTGAGCTCTTCTTCTGTACTTCTCTCTAAAGCGGAGAGCAGATACAAACTCAGAAAAAGGAACGCCAATGAGGTCACCACGTAAGGCAACAGCAAACCGTCCTTCAGCAGAAGAGGGAGCATGCTATGAAAAACAAAAAACAAAATAATTCAAGATGTGTACAATGCGTGATTATTTATCCCTGTGTAATTTTATGATACAGCTGGTGTTCAGACCAATGTAGCAATCGTCATATACCTGCTACATCAAATACATATACTGACACCTAGTGGTGTGGAGGTAAAATAATGCAAATATTTTCAAAATATAATAATAATATAATAAAATAAAAGTGACGTATAATAGCAGGGCGATCAAGATAAAGTTTTCTGGTGGCCCTGTTATTTCAAAATGATTGACTGTCTCTGTGTAAAAAAATAATAAAAATACTAATTGAATTAATTATGTCATATTCAGTCTTTTCGTTCAGTTTTTCTCTGATTAAAAAGGCTTATAATTTTAAGTAAAAGGAACGTTTTAGCAAAATTTATCAAACTATTTTATAAATGAAACATTTAACAAAACTGTTTTATGAAAAACAAATCTCCTTAGGCTGAAATAATAACGTTACATATAAAAATCTTAAAATAAATTAAGTAATAAGTATTGCTATACAATGTATTTAGTTTTTTATTTTTAAAAATACAATCATTTATTGTTAGCTCACAGTGCATTAACTAATGTTAACAAACACAACTTGTGATTTTAATAATGCATTAGTAAATGCTGTAAAATATTAAGAAATGCTGTAGAACTAACGAACCTTATTGTAAAATAATACCACGTTTTCTGTAACTTGCATTGATAAGATCAACATAGGCATATGTATTTAACCTCGCATAAGTATATTAGACATGGAAGTAAACCTTTAGCTAACTAGCTGAGCTGTTTCCGTAGGCATTTGACTGAAAAACAATAATTTGCACACCAACCATATCATGCATAATACGGCTATTGAGATGGTGTTGACAAAATAAAACAATCTTTGTGTTAGCAGAACAGGTCATGACGCAGAAAAAAACAATACTAGCTGTGAATTTTGAACATTTCGCTGTAACGAGTATAAAGCGTGCTAATGAATGGTGTGCGTTTAGGGCATAGAAAACTGTGGCAATGTGTTGTCTCTGTATGTTCTTGTGGATATTTCCCTAATAGTGCAACAATTACTCTATCATAGAATATAATTCAATTATCTTACATAACAAAGAACATCATGTCTTCAGCAAAAAACATAAATATGCAGCATTAAAACAGTTTTGTGGAAGCAGGCAGTGTGATTCTAGAGAATGGTGGGTTGTGTTTACACAAAGGGGTCTTATTTAAATGGTATGTGGGCTATGTCATGTAATCCAGTGAGATCCTTACACTAAACCAAGCACACAACAATTAATGTGGACAGCTGGGACTCTCCTATTGGCTATTACTCTTCTCACTATATAGTCATTTGCTGATCTAGTTTCTATCTTAACCGTAAATATCAATTTATTGTACTGCAATTTGCATTTAATACCACATACTGCTTGAGATCTTACCTGAAGGTTGACGTCAGTAGAAACCAAATGGCAATCAGAGGTATTTCATTGACGACAAGGCAAACTGGCCTGTAAAACATATATTTGGCTTTTAAGACTATATTTACTACATCGCAGACATGTTTACATGATACCAATGCTATAATTATGTAGTTGAGAGGGCAAGGACTAGGTATTAGTATCTCTTCTCAGTGATCCAATCACTGCACTTCCTCTGTCAGCTAATTTTTAACACCCAATAGAGACCCTTAATCCAGAAACATGCCTTACCGATTGGCTAACACATGCAGGATATAAAACAACATTTAAAATCTGCTGACCGGAGCTAGTTATTTCCATATGTTGTATACCATTATATGTTAGATGTATGACTTGAAAGAATAAACATGCGGAACAGTGTTGCCAAGTCCACGGTTTTCCAGCAGAAGTGGGCTACTTAAGCACTGTTCCTGTGGGTTGATGTGACCCAAATAATGTGATATTTTGCCGTACCTAAAAGTATATTTTACCCCCTTAAACGCTTTTGGGCTAGTTTTGAATAGCAATTGGGTGGGCTTTGTTGTGGAAATCTGGCAACCCTGATTCAGAGTATGGGAAAATATAGCACTAAACAATTATTAATTTAATTGAAAGTGGAGTTTCTAATATATAGGGATCAATCAATATTACTTTTTTTTATCATACTTCAGACCCAACTTTAAAGTTAGAAAGCATAATCAACGGTGAAAATATAATATCAGTAAATCCTAAGTAACTTCTAATAAACACCAAATAATTATTTTCAAGCATGTACTTTCATGCTTAAAGTACTTCCAAAATCTTAAACAGGTGTTTTCTTCTACATCAATGAAAGTGGTTTAAGCAAAAGTAGCAATTGCAATTAGATCAACTAATACAAATTATATTACATTGCTTACAAGGCTACTAAAAGGATAGACTTCTCATGAACTTGGAAGGAGAAGAGGAAAAAAGCCAGGGAGGTGTTCACCTACAAAAAAAGCAGATCAGGGGAGTCAGTGGTCAAAAATACAAGTCGTTGAACTGTCAAAGACAAACACACAATCAAGACACCACTTACCAAGGCCAGCTTAAACTGCCATAGAGTGGGTTTGAACAACAATTTTAAAGATGAAGGCAGGATGAACAACAGAGTAAGAGCAAAACTGAAATAAAAAAAAGAGAAAGATTTCATCAAATACAGCCATACATGAATAAAAATGATTTACTGTACACACAAACCAAGCAGAGAAATATGATCAAGAGGCCCTGTTGCCAAAGCCTGTAATCTATCCCATGGAACTAGAGGACATGGCTGCCTGATCTTTTTATACATCCTCACAGTCAACAAGAAAGATCCCAGCATGCAGGAAATGCGTGAGATTCAGGGATGGCCTGCAGAGCACTCACAGAATTACTTGAAGCCCTCAATCTTGATTCTCTTGGAGGAAATTGACCCCATTAGAGATGAATGACCCTAGTGGGACAAGAATCTGGTCCATCACATCACGTAAGAGGAGTGATACAATGTATAGAGAAAGCATGTAGGTCATGATACACTTCGCATGAAATAGAAGAAGATTTTAAACAAAATCAAGTTTGTTAGAGTTTCAGGAGTTCAGAACAGCTTGCCAAAGTGAACTTTCTAGAAATATTTTCTCTGGCTGGTAAACACCTTGGTGGTCTGTTGCATTGATGCAATAGGTGATCAATACCTGAACTCTGTGAATGACAATCGTGTAGTATGTATTTTAAATGATGCGATCTTTAGCATTACACATTTTTGAGTGTTTGATTTTGAAACAGTTTATAATGAAGACAATTTTACATTGAGCCCTATTTTTAAAATTGTATTAATTATAAAAAAATGTTTGGCTTATCCACCTTTTTCCTTGTGTAAACAAGGGTAAATTCTATGGGTCTAGCTTTGTGTCTCATATGTGTCCAGATATTTTTAGCCTGTACAAAACAGTTTGTTTTGCTACTTGATATTGAACATTGGTGTCATGTTATTATCTTAATTATGAACACACTGGTTTTAACTCAAAACATTTTTAACTCAGAGCTGACCAATGCAATGTCGCAAGTCTTCAAGTACATATGTGCCCTGGACCACAAAACCAGTCTTAAGTCGCTGGGGTTTTGCCAAAAATCCTTAGGATAGTAAGTAAAGATCATGTTCCATGAAGGTATTTAGTCAATTTCTTACCGAAAATA
>JAUMHR010000050.1:10123249-10137399 GCA_032361145.1 Enteromius fasciolatus
GTTATAACCTTGCACTCGTTAAAGAGTCAACTCTTTCCCACCAGCCGTCCTAGAAATAGATCCCTCATTAAAACCCGTTGAATCTAAACAATTTCACAGTATCTCTGGTCCAAAACAAATGGCATCTAACAGCTCCACGTGCGCGTTCATTATCCACGCGGCAGAAACACGTTAATTTTAGAGATGGGAGCACGGGTTGCTGTCGATGCATCGAAATTTTGCACCCATTAGCAAAAGCAGTCGTCTCATTTATGTAATTTATTCCTGTAAACGCCATCTAGTAATACACTTAAGACATCATCATCATCATCATCATCACACCATCTGCAGTAGAGAATGAGGCGATATATTTTAGTTTTTGTATTGACAACGGATTTATTTTCTTGATCATCTTCTTGGCGTATTTTTATAAACGTCTTGTCGGATGCTGTGCTTTTTAAATGATTTATAAGCCAACATGCAAATCTCTGTTTTTAAATGCCCAAATATTCAGTAAAACGTGAGAAATAATCTCAAGCTGGGATAGCTTTTACATAGGCCTGGTATTCGCGCGATTACAAATCCGTTCGTAAATATCATACGAGAAAATTTGGACTAATTTGAATAAGGCTTTGTTTTTAACAGCGAATTCAGCAATACATGACTGAATATGCTGTCGAAGTCCACTGACAGAAGGCATCAGAACAATGTGCTTACAACCATTTATCCAATTTTAAGGAGTACGGAGACAGCTTTCAGAAAGTCAGTCTCAGCAGCGTCTTTAGCCTGAAAGTGAATTCAAGAAGCGTCTCCTTTTCTTTTCCCATGGGTATCACTTAAATATAGCCCCAACTCTTGTGCGCCACACACCATCTACCATTTGCTGTTTGAGTAGAAGTGATTAGCTAGACACAACTGTGAAAGAGTGTTGCTTTAATAAGAACAACTTCCCAAACATTTTAGGTGTCACTTCATTTTCACTTGTAAATGGATACGGCTGCTTCTCGACGGCTATTAACCTTTTTATTTGGAAAGAATGTTGATATTTTTGTAACCTAGATTGTTGAAAGGGTGGGATTAATAAGCTTGGTTCAATTTATAATAATCTGGTTGTAGTAATTGTTAGTATATTATTTCGAAGGTTGTCTTTAATGTATTAACGGCTGACTGAAAATGAAACCTGTTTTGATGGTTATTTTACAAGCTCAAACAGATGCTGATCCGTTGAAATTATTGCATAGAGTTGTATTCCCAATTAGATCAAATTTCTTTTTTTTATGTAGGCCTACTGATTTTTATTTTTCATAATTAAATTATTATAATTTTAAATATCCTGTTATTCATTTAAAAAGACCGCTAAAATAATAGACCATTTGATAGACCAAAATGACAGCCTAATTGCAATAAAAAAAATATATAATCAAGGCATATCGTTTCTTATGGCCTTTAACACTCATAACTGAAAATATTTGTTTTTAAAAAAATATTCTAATGATGAAAATGCCAAATTTTATTGCATATACTTAAACACATAAGTAATATACGTAGGCTACACCTGTAATTTATCATACATTATTTATCGGTTACATTCTATAATTTTAGAAATCATCTAGGCTATTGATTTAATAAAGTCAGTTGTGCCTGAGATGCATTGGATTGTTTTCATATTTATTAACAAATGAAGTTGATATACAACACAATATAGCTACATAGAATACATATATTTAAATTTTATAAACATACTTCTTCAGTCTTTCAATAAGAACAGTTTAATATTTCATATTGGAAAACAAAGGAAAAAACATTGCTCTTGAAATCAGTTCTTTCAGAATGAAAACAAAATATTACGGAAAAATAAGGCTCACTCAGCTATAAGTTTAGACAACGAAATGAAATAGGAAAGAACAACATGTAAATTAATTTCTTTTTACAAATATTTACAAACATTACCTGTAATGAAAGCATTCCTTTTTGATTATGAATTTTCTTTTCTTTTTTTTCTCAAAAGTCTTTACATGGCTACATTGGGGCGGACGAATTGTCCAGTGCTGCCTATAATTCGTGCTGTATATCGTCTTTAAAATATATATGTCTAAAAAATAGTTTGATTATCATTGAGAAGGCCATTTAGATACCGCTGTGGACGCTGTCGGTAAAAATTGTCCGGAGATGATATTTGACGGGACGCTGAGAATTGGCGCGATGGCAGCTGATGTCCGGGTTAAGGACAGAGACTGTGCGCTCAGTAAAGCGGACTGCACCGTCACGGGTGGCCGCAGGAAAGTCTGTGCGCTCGGGGAGCTGCTGGAGACTCCGATAATGTTTTCTATGCTGAACGATGGCCGACTGGACGGCTCGGATTTGATGATTGACGCCGTGCTCAAGCTGTTCAGTTGTAACTGGAGACTTGGACTCAGTTGAGAGTTAAATGCTTTTCTGTTCAGTTCTGCGGAGGGCAAGAGAGGCACCGCGGGAGGGAGCATCGGACCCACCGGGGGAATGTACGGGTACTGCAAAGCGGCTGCAGGGTGCGTGTAAGCCGGGTGAATTCCGTAGTGGCGTCCGTAGGGATTCCCAATACTGTACGCCCCAAAACTCTGCATCATGAGGGCGGTCTGTTCCCTGAGAATGTCCGGCTGGTGTCTCTTGAAGCGTTTCCTCCTCCTCAGAAAGCTGCCGTTGTCGAACATATCTTCCGACTGGGGGTCTAGGGTCCAGTAGTTGCCTTTGCCCGGGTTGCCCGGTTCCCGTGGGATCTTGACGAAGCAGTCGTTGAGGGACAAGTTGTGGCGAATGGAGTTTTGCCAGGCCGGGAACTTCTCCCGGTAGTAAGGGAAGCGGTTGCTGATGAACTCGCAGATTCCGCTGAGAGTCAACTTCTTCTGCGGGCTCTGGAGGATGGCCATGGTGATGAGGGCGATGTAGGAATAGGGCGGCTTCACCAGGCTGTTCTTGGGCTTGCCTTGCATGGACCCGGTGGAGCTCTCCTGAGCATCCCCCTTGGACTCTCCCTCGCCGGCGCTCTCGCATGGACTGTCGCTGCGTTCCTTCACCTCGATCTCCTCCACCTCATCTCCCCGGTCCTGCATGCACTGGCTCTCGCAGTCACTGTCCCGCTCCATCCCCTCGTCGCCCTCCCCGACCACGTCGATATCCACATCGTCAGCTGTGAGCACGGTCTGACCGGACATGTTGCTGGCACTGGTGCCTCCAGACAGGGTCATCACCGCTCACTTTACTGCTGGAGCAAACCAAGGTAAGAGCAGCGGTCAGATCAGATGACGACCGGTGGCTATAAATGCAGGTCAGTCCCGGCCTGCCAGGAAAACTTAAACTTTAGAAAATATTTCTCCAGTCCAAAGGCTTCTTTACACCTCGTCTCCTTTCCGCTGTATTTCCTTGAAACTTAAGCGTGCGTTTGGACCGAGGAGTCAAGATGACACGTGCTTTGAAAAGCAGGCTTTAAGGACTGTCTGATAGATTACTTTTCACTTAAAGATATACTATCAGCCGCGTCACGTGACCCGCCGACGTCAGAGGTCGCGCTGTTATACTGCTGAGCTGAAGTTGTTTCATGGATTTGTCAACAAAGGGAACAACAGTAACATCGCCTCTGTTCGTCCGTCATAGACCATTTAGCGGTGGCGGAGGGGAGAAAATCGGCCTGCGTGATTGAAATCATCTCCAGAGCTGACGTGCATTCACTCGCCCGCGCTAAACGCAAACTTAACTTTTCTTAGGCCAATTATATTGAAAGCTGCTGAACGAAAACGTCTACAGCTAAGTTAATCGAATCTCTTGTCATTTATATTGTGTGCTCGAGTACTGCATGATTAAGCGAAGAGTTTTAAATAGCCAGCTGTACCTTTTAGCATAAAATTATTTAGTACAATTCAGTTTAAGGGTGAAAAAAAAACGCGATTTAGTAGCCTACACTTAAATGTTTCTGTAGATGTAGCAGCACTAATTTTGTTACATGTGAAATAAGTACAAAAACAAAGGAAATCTTTAAATAAAGATCTTTGTAGAGGTGCTAACGACCCTCATCATTGCTCGTATTAACATATGAATTAAGTAGGAAATGAGCGCGCGGGTAAATGCATAGGAGCCATTCACACGCGCACAGGTGAGCGACGCATGTGGGATATTCCCAAGAAAAAGAAAGCGGAGAGGGAATATGTAAACTCTTAACATTTCCTGGATCGAGTGAGAAAACGCTTCTCGGTGTTCTTCATGGGAACTGCAAGGTTTAATACAGTTTTATTTGTGGTTTGTACTTGGATGCTCTTGTTTCTTGCAGCCTAATATTTGAGAGATTAAACACCGTTTTTGTCGATGCACAGCTTGTCGCGTGTTTAGTTTCATCTCTTATTTACCCACAAGTAATATAACGTCTTATCGATCTACAGCTAGGAATATCTGCCCAGCTGTAATGAAAATAAAGGCTGATGTAATTGACGCTCGAATCAATTATTCTCACCACCATTCTATTAAAGCTTACAAAATAGGCTATATCAATTTCGTAACGGAGAAACTTGCGAAAGCAAATGAAGCTCGATATTTCTTCAGTGAATCGCTTATCTTCGTATTTTGGTGCAGGTCTTGCAACACTGCTTTCAAAATAGCCAGATTTATTTCTAGCTTAATACTAAAACCAATTAGGTAGGCTATTGGTAAATTATTGTCAATAATAGGCTATTAATAGCCTACATTATTTTATTTGCCTATTACTTGGTGTAAAATAATTATATAGCCTACTGTTTTGGTATAAAGTAACCTATATTTAGAAAGTGAATTAAATAGGGGTTGTATTATATTTTCAGTGCACTTGTTTTTGTTGCATGACATTTAATCTGCAAATAGGCCACCACCTTTCACCTCGACCTTTACCTTTAGCCTGCTTATCGTCCTTACAATTCTCCGAGGAACGCTTGTTTGTGCTACATCTTTGAAGCTGTTTTTGCATGGTGAATGAATGAGATTAATTGAATCATGTCGTTATTAATAGTATTGAATAGCTCAGGCAAGCGGACAGTGGCCCGTGTGATGTCCCGTTTATCAATACGGGCTACTTAGAGGATGAAGTCGAAGCACCTTTAACGCTGCAAAGCAAATATTTGCTTTTGAAGATAGTTGTTTTCTGCTCACTACGCATTCGTTTAATAATTTCTACACGTCTTTGTTACTTTAGTAGATTAGTAATATTTTGAGGAATATTATAGGAGTCTACTTCAGTAACATTTCTACAAACTCCAACCGTTTGCTGATTTATAATCGTCTATGCTGTTGTTTAATTCTTCGCTTGTGCTTTAGCGCTGCATGTTGCAGAATGATGAAGGGTTTTGTCAGGGGCTTAAAATGTAAAAGACCATATATCTCGAGTCAGTGCGCACTGAAAGACATCGTGGATGATATCACCCAAAAGGAGATCAAATTCGTCCTCTCTGTGATCTTTTGAAGCTCCATAAATCCGGCTTTATACCTTCGCAGTTTGTTAATGAAATGTACATTTAAGCACACATGCACGGCTTAACCCGACAAAACCTTTTAGAATAATAAGCTAACTCTTTCCAGCATGAACCTATTAGGATACGCAGGCATAGCAGGTGACGGCGCGGATACAGTGGCTGAATGTGATTACCCAGCAAGGTCAGAAACAAATAGCTCACAAATAGCAAAGCAGGATCGAATTTATGCCTAATTAAATCGCTGAAATAAAAGAGATAGAAGGGAAAATTGAAGGGCGTAATGGGAAATGTGTCCATTCAGGGGAGAGGGGGTCTGCAGAAGAAAGGATGTAACCCAGATGAAAACTGAACTTGAACTAGGAGGATGCTTTGCATTTGAAGGGTATATTAATGCAGCACGGGCTCTAAGAAGATAGATAGGCAACATGACACATTAATGAATAGGACATTGCAAGACCTAATTGAATAGAAATAGGATAATTCTAGCCAATATTGTTTTTAATCCTTTTAAAGTTTTTTTTATTTTATTTATTTATCTTATTTAATTATCAGCACTGGAGTTTATCGACAGAATACACTGTTCGAACATGTGTGCAGGCTATATCTTTATAATAATATTAATAAGCTAATAATAAACAGACTAAATAAAGATTTTGGACTTCGTTGTGATCAGATGTGTTTTGTAAGCGTCTCGGTCGTGTAAAAACAAGTCATTTTATTATGTAAGCACAGTCGGGAGCAAGCTTGAATAACTGTAATAAATTAATGGCTTTGTTAGTGCGCTTTTAATTACGGTTATTGTGCCAATTATTTTACATCAACTCCGCATTATCAGCATGTCAGATTTAATAAAAAGGAGCCATTTGCAGGAAAACTGTTCCTCTCATCTAGAAAGGGAAGTGTCCACGTCACACTCTGGTTAAAAAATGACTTTTCATTTAAATGCAATCCTTAATTTGATTTTCTACGGTCGACACCGTGATTCCCCAAGGCTATACCCACCAGAAGGCAGGATCTCCGTTTTTCTCTCTGAATTCACCATTTTCACCCTCTTGAAGAATCCACTCTATCAACCTGCAACTTTCTGTCAAACAATATGATCCAGCTCGTTTTTAACAGTCCCCTTTGTAGTATCATCCTGCAGGCTCCTACCATTACAGCCAAACCAAAAAATCAGTGAAAATTCAGTTGAACATAACATAATTCCGTAGATAGGCCTATACAAAACGGTATCAAAACACGAAAAATAATAAACGAATAACTAAGCTATCATCCCTGAGGAGGGCGTCAAAACAACAATGGCTATGCTTTTAAAAATGAGCATTATGTTATATTCACAATCTGTTTGTATTTTACAGAGTAGTTGTTTGAATTATGTGTGATGTAAAATGTTTAATTTTCTCGTTTAAAAACATTTTCTTTAACAAATGTTGTTTCCCACAAAAAATATAGAGTTTCATCAAATGTCTTAATGAATTCAAATGTATCGTGTAATGAGTAATGCTTATTTTATTGTACTGAAGACTGTGATTTTTCTCTTTCTGTAGCTGGAAGTAAAATTAAACTGGCTGCACGTAAGTAACTGCCACAAAATACTAACTCGTTTTCCTTAAACCTAAACAATTAGGTGATAATTGTTAATAAATACTAATTGCATATCAGTACGATAGATCTGCAATAAAACTCCATTAGCCTACCTTTTCTGCTAGTTTACCGTTTTAGATTGGCATGAAGCATTTAATATCAAGCATTAGCTATGCATTCCAGATTTTTGTTTTAACCCTTATGGACATATTTTTTAGTTAATGTTTAGTACCTTTCTTTTTTTTTAATGTTTGATATGGTTGTATGTGGTCCATGATGTCGAGGATGTGCAGAAATGACGCCTTCAGCCAGATTAACATGCCAATGCGCGTAGTTAAGCATGTGTGATGTTACTCGGTTTGTACGTTACATTGTTATTTAGATGAAGACTGAAGTAGCACATTAGCACGATGAGAGGGTGTTATTTGAGTTTTGTCTTAACTTACTAGCACGAACTTCCTGCGTAACGCAAGTTCATCCAGCATCTCTCTTTTTTACGTCTAAGCCTATACTTTCTTTTGGCAATCAGCATTCTGCTGAAGGAACATTAAAGAGGATATACACCTTACACATTCCCAGCTGCTAACGGATACAATTATGTTATCTTTTTATATTTATAATGTCTATTAAAGTAACATCTAGTGTGGTTTTTAAGGGTTTAATGTCAGCCGACTTTTCGTTAAGCCTGAACTATTAATTTCATCGTCATTTAAGAAATAGGCCTATTAAATAAGAAGAATGTTTCTGCATTAGGCTATAGACTAGGTAAACGACTGTGATCTTTGATAACATTTTTGTTATGATTTATTTATATACGTGCTAGTTATAGGCCTACATGTTATCTTAACCCCTGATTTCTATCAGATTTACCAACAGTGATGCTTTACTCACTTTACCCGTCGTAGCTTTAGAGCTAATTACCTTAATGCTTGTTATTCAGTCAGAATCTGCGGTTGAGAAAATCACCGCCACCACGTGAAATGACTGAGTTATTGAGCGTGGTGCCACTTGGGACTCTTCCAAGACACGTTGATAATGTGGGGAGCTCCGTGCTCTTAGAATCTCGCGTGAGTAACTCGCTATAATTTGCTATATTAAAGTTACACGTTATCGCTGTATTTATTTCCTGTTCCCTTTTCTATTTGTAGTATAAATGATCAAATTCTCACATCGTGAATCTGGCATGCTATAAACAGTTTACAATTAGGCCAGTATCTGGCATACTGTAAGCGGCAATTTCTGTTATTTCTAATTCTGTTATTTTTATTTGCAGTTACATTTTTGTTTTTCAAAAGAGATTAGATTGTTATAAATAATTGATTAATCTTTCAATGTATTCGTTTATAAATGTATTCATATTCAGTTTTACAGATTTCTTTAACCTAAAAATAACCCCGAATGTCTTTTTGATGTTCCTCCTGTATACATATTTTGATGACATCATGAATTGTATCATTTCCAGACTGACTATTAAAATGTTTTGCAAACCGCAGCGTTGTTGTGTATTATGATGTTCACTGAACACTATATGTCTCCAACACGATTAAACGTTCAGAGTCGATGCAATCAATGGCTTCAATTCATTAAGTCTACTCAAGTTTATGTCTTAGGTGGGCTATGGCCCTTGTCATTAGCTAATAATTCTTCCATTTGAGTCTCACAACTTCTCTCTTCAACAAATGCCTCCGGCTATAAATACTAATGAAATATCTTTGGCTAATTTGATTTTGCTGGTACACTTGCAGTTATGGCTGAACTTTCCCACGAGATGAGCTGATTGAAGGCTCTCAGATCCTATAACGGAAGGGGGAAAACATTCAGAGCATTTCCATAATTACCCAATTGGCAGCCTAATGACCTTCCAGAACAATAAAAAGATCTCTTGTTAATTCCATCTTTCATGCTGACATTCACTAGATTCCTATCTTATATGTTGAGAGTTCACAAGATAACAAGTGTACTTTCTTTTTTCTCGCCAGAGAACGGTCCATTCAATTATCTCCTGCACATCTCTTGCCAGCAAATGAAAGAGATCTGCTTGTCGCCCTCATCTCAAAGTTAGATAATTTATAGCCTTTTAGGTTATAAAGATGGGGTTTCGAGCGTTTTGAATGGTGGGACAGAAATGAAGAGCAGAATAATTAAAAAGATCACAAGTCCCCTGCGAAAGTAATTATGACTGCCTTGCAAAGGGTCTGCGTTCGCGTATACTGTTCTTTATTGATTTATTTTTTTTCATGTTAGGCTACTGTTCGTGTATTTATTTATTGCCCCTGTTTTTTGATACATTTCTAAATATCTGTTGACGTTTTCTCAGCGTACACAATTCATTAATTTAATTCTCACAACAATAGTATTCCTCTACACGCCAGATTCATTCTAAAGAGATATTTAAAAATGCGTATTGTTGTAGAAATATTTGATTCAGTGTATTAAACAAAGATTAACAGAAATCTTCTCCAGACACCACAACAGCCACTTTATAATTTTCATAGAGAATGCTGTACAGGAGCTGTTGATGCATTTACAGAGAAGCTGTCATCCATAAGACAGTGCTACTGCTAATGATCTTGTGGGTACGATATTACTTTTTGATACACTGTAAGCCATTCAGCCATTTATAACTGTATATTATAAAGATCAACAAAGAATACAGAACCAATGTGCTGTGTAAACTACAAATGCCTGTTTACAGGAGGTGCAAAATAACTTGTTCTTTCTTTCTGACAGCTATTGGTTTTAGGCAATTATTGATATGATTCATGAGGTCTGGATTATAGAGGATGGAAACTAACCATGGTTTTAATATAAGAAAAATGTAGTAGACCTTACCATGTTTTTTAATGTTCTTTATTTTTTGGCTGAACGGTTACCATTTGTATAACCACATTTGTATTTAATGGCGTTGATTTAAATGAATAAAGTAAAATTACTTTTTTTTTTTTTTTTAAGGTGGATGTAAGTTGTATGGAACAGACTGCTAAGGTTATATGAAAATGCTTCACTGACAGCTCATGGCACCAACAACACTGATTCACTGTTATGTGCCATCTGTTGGCCAAAATGTGAAATAAGAACAAAAATGATAAAAGTGTAGAAACCACTGAATGAAGGTTATAGATCTAGTTCTAGTCTTTTATGTTTGACAAAACAAATCTTTATACTGCATTGCTAGACGTATTTCTTGCACACACTCATTTCTCAAAGCAAACTTTGCTTCACTCTTTAACCTCAGAATAAAAAAATCAGTTGTAACTTGGCTGCTAATGGCCATGTGCTGGGTGTTTTTCATGTTGTTCTCAGTTGAGTGGTCTTCTGTTAAGTGCAGGAACTTGTAGGGAATCAGGCTATTTGTATTATTTAAACACATAATAAAATCATCAAAGCGCAGTGGCAAATTGTCATTTGGCAGTCAGGAACCTTGCCCTGGAATCCCACGGCTCTCAATAGCCCAGCAAAGGACTTGCTAAATGACTAATGGGACCATGTGACTTGACTTGAGAAGGGGCTCAGAACAGCAGATTTAATTATCATGTTAGAATTCTGCATGAAAACAATCTATACTAGAAATTAGAACTATTCCTGTCAGATGACTTGCATCTGCGAGTAATTCTATTTGGGACAACCGATGCTCTTCTTTGAATGTTATCAAATGTTTACAAAGTGCTTAATCTGGTAAATGCAATCAGCGAGGCCTGCAGTAATTGTGTGCCGGCGTCAGCACCCAGGACTCACCGCCCCAATGCCTTGATCTTTAAGAAAGGCCCTAAAAGGCAGATCAATACATTATAAAATATAGATAAATAAATTAGCCATTTTTAGTTTTCTGTGCGTGTTTATTTCGACAGTAGTTTCTTGTGTGTGCTTGTCTTTTTTTATAGAATCGTCACTTCCTATTTCGCCCACAGGTGAAGGCTTTCCTGCCTGCTTGGGATGTATAAGAACTGATGGAGGGTAAAGAGTTTACTTTTCGATTATTTGCATCCCATAACAGAATTTCCTTGCTATTTTGGTATCTGTTAGGTGTCCTTTTGAACTTTTATATCATGTTGATGTATATCACAGGTTACAAACAAATATGTGCAAAAAAATGGATATTTAGCAGTTTTTGTGATGTGTGCTTTTAAATTTTTGCCTTCAAAGCTTTCATTCTTCCATCAGGGTTGCTCTTCTTTATCATCCTGCCTTGGGGCAACAACATAGCACCCCCCTCCTTTCTAACACCACTTTAGTCTGTGAAAACCACATATTAAATTTGCCTGGCATAAGTCACTTCATTTAGCACTCAGCTAAATTCCTCACTGGGCCATTCATCCATGTACATAGTATGGACACACATCTCACACAAAGAAAGCTAGTGAAGCAAAACATTGAGGAAGTTACATATATTTCGGGCTTTGTTGGCTGTGTCATGCTGTTTTGTTCCACTTAATTTAGAAAAAGGGGTGGTATGGTTGTGCTGTGTTGTCATACTTAAGTGTAGAATAGACACAGTTATGTCTAAATGGCCTTTTCTTGATGTATGTGCCGGATGTTCACACCGGATGTTCACTTTTTTCTGCATCTGGTGACCTCATAAACTCCTAATGCTGTTAGATTTAGGCTGATCAATTCAATTTCAACATCAGACGCGTGTTGTTTCTGAAACGCATGTAAATATCTTCCATAGAATAGCCTAATTGACGTGTAGTTTATTTGAAGAACATTTAACACTGTGAATAAGAGAAGGTAATATTGCACACTTTATTGTGCACATCACAGAGTCACAAGGTCATTAGCAGAGTGCAAACAGAGTGAAACACAACAACAGAGGTGTCATTGTTTCTCACTGAACTGAATGTTATTCATAGGTTCAGCACCTACAGCATTATTTTTTTAAGCATGTAAGAATGTGTGCTACAATAGCTTCTGTTTTGAAGGAGAACATCCCACAGCTCAAAAAAAAAAAAGTGTAAACGTGTCTGTGAAGACAGCGACATTCAAAGTGTTTAATGCACGACTGGTGGTTCTTTTAAATGATAAAGCTTGTTTATATATTTACTTGTAAAATTTAATGAGCTGATGTGGCTTTTTGGCAGGGTCCTGCAGTTGGAATACTCTCGATGTTACACTTTGAATATATTCATTACAGAACCATCAGGTCTGTCAGCGGTGTTTGTGCTCCTCTGTGGAAGGCGGCCGCACCCGTTTGCTTGATATTTCCAGGACCCTTACTCACCCTCACATGGGGCTGACATAGAGCTCTAGTTTCACATTAAAATTAGGATGAGATCAGGGGAACAAGTTACAGAGGTCACTACCACAAATGACAAGCCAAGCTTCTGGGAAGCAAATATTCAAAACAGCATCTCAGACAACTGTAGGCATTTACATTGGCTTATATTTGAGAATTCTATGCGTAATTTTAAGAATGCTGAATTTTGACTGCACACGTGCTAAATGAGAAACGTAGATAAAAGCATGAAATATAACCAGACAAGTGTGCATGAGTAGATTTCGAGAAGAGGTATTGTAGTTGACTCACATTTGTAATGTTATGTGGTGTATACATAAATGGTGAGATTTCTTAATGCTTTGACACGGTACTTTGCATATTCATATTTTTACATTTTACTGAATGTCATTGTGCCTTACACGCTAACCTGATTTGACCAAGTGCAGCATGTTACTGGGACAACATTGTGATTAACCAATCAGATTTGAAGAAACAGTTTACAGTTTTTGTGAAGTTTAGGTTTACATTAGTGTTTGGTGCTTGTAGATCAGTGTGAGTCATCTATCATTTCCTCTGATTTTAAGCATTACTCATGGGTAGGGTTAGGTTTAAGTGTAGAGATATGGTCAAAACTAAATTTTTGCATTAAAATGTTGTTCCTGGGTCAACAAAATATGTTGACCTAGGGACACATCGGACTATAGGCACACATGGCTCAGTCACAAAATGATGGTAAAGTGGAACTGTTGACTGTGAGTTGTTTCCCATTCCTAGTGGGATCATTTGTTTTATCTGGTGAAGGTCTTTGTTTCCTCAGTGCTAGCAGGACCAGATTAAGAGGTGTACACTGGATGGATGACTGCTGGCTGAATGAAAGATTGGCGTATATGTCTGCTTATTTACTCTTTCAGACCTTAGCCTGTCAGAGAAATAAACCCAGTGGAGGTATTACATATTTGTCGTTATGTTTTTCCTTTGTTTTTGTGTTTCAGCATTGATCACCAGTTAAACTGTATATTGAAACTGTGCAAAAAGTTATTTAATCAAATTGTCAAATGAATTTTGTCGAAGGAGCTTCAACTTAGCAGATTTGTTTCTTGTATTCTTGTATTTATGGAAAAGATTGATGCTTGTATATTGATAATGAATATGAATATTATTGTGGGAGGTGTGACGTATTAAAAAGTTTTAAAGATTTAATCCATTTTGATTGTTTTATCTTTAAAAAATGTCAAGTTAATGAAGGTCAAAAAAATATTTGAATATGAAAAAAAAAATTGAAATGCATATTTGAATATTTGGAACAGGTACATAGTTTTAAAAATGTAGCCTATGTTATGTAATAATAATATGAATTTATTACATTACGTAAATCTAGCTGATATGGCTCAGTTTACTCAAACTTGGGGTAAGTTGGGCCACCAGACCACCTTCCCCCTCCCCCAGAAGTCGTATTTCTATGGCCCTGAGTTACTGCTTTCTAGAAAGCAGAAATGGAGAGCGAGTTAGATCCTGGTAGAAAAAGAAGCAGACCATTCAGAGGGGGTCGGTTGCCACCAACATTGTGACAAGTGTGCAACAACTTCCCAGCCTTGTTTATTGCTGGAGAGCAGCATGCCTTTAGGACGGAGAGGTCCGTGTTTTGGACAGGTCAGGGGGCAGGCCTGTGCCAGATGAAATACTTCAAACAGCTTTAGATTGCCTGCTTTGACATACACATACACAGGGGTTAGGTCACTAAATAGATATTGATCCATGTAGCTACTTCTCGAGAAGCTGTTGTGTGTGACATCTGAGAAAGATAAAAATAAATGATGGGAAGGGTGATCTTTTCTTTCACCCTGTCTTTGACTTGACCCTTCTAGCCGGCCTGAAGCCTAAAGAGAAAGAGGGAAACAATAAAT
>JAUMHR010000050.1:10137499-10153897 GCA_032361145.1 Enteromius fasciolatus
TCTTTTCTTTCACCCTGTCTTTGACTTGACCCTTCTAGCCGGCCTGAAGCCTAAAGAGAAAGAGGGAAACAATAAATAATTAGAGAAATGCGATGATTGAACATTGAACAGTTTCGGAGTGGGATCACTATGAAAAAAAATTGTTTTCTTTAGTAAGGATACATTAATAACAGTTACATTAAGGTTACAAAAGATTTTTATTTCGAACAAATACTTTATTTCTAACGTTTGGTTAATCAAAGAATCATGAAAAGGACACAGTTTTTACACTCCATAAGAAGATAAAAACAATGGTTTGCTGTGAAAAGAAATCAGTATATATATCAAGATGATTTCTGTAGGATCAAAAATTTCACCATTACAGGAAAAAAAAAAAAAAAAATATATATATATATATATATATATACACACACATACATATATATCATTAAATATTAGAAAACTTATTTTACATGTAAAAATATTTATTTAACAATATCACTACATATAATGGAATTTTGACTGAAAAAAGGTGCAACTTTTTCATTACTGACTTTTTGAGATTTATTTCCCAGAAGATGAATCACTACATGTTCTGTCAGTAGTTGTGGTCATTATCCGTCCACCACACAGAACAGTCATCACTTACTCACATAAACAGGCGATTATTGTGCCTGTGAGCTGTTGTTTATCAAGTCTAAATGAAAAGAGACCAGTTATGTCACCCATGTCATGCCTATATGACAACCGTTTGCCATGATATAGAGTTGGCAACAAACAACAAAAGTCCTCAGACTCTTTTTTGTGCTTTGATGAATGCATATCTTCTTGATTGTAAACAGCTAGTCAAATGTGAAGAATACACTGACGATTTTAATAAAACGAGTGTTTAAAATACTGCCTTTACTTAGTTGCTATATACAGTACATTTTATTTTTAGGTTTTCTAAAAAAAGTTTCTACTTTTCCATATGCTAATTGAATTACTTTTCCATACAATCCCATTATGCTTTTTTTCGACTTTTAATGCACTGTACGGGACAGTATTAATAGGTTGTATTTAATGGAAAGTTCTTACCGTCCTGCCCAACCCTCTTGAGAAGATATGTTGCATGATAAGGAATTAAATTCTGGACATTTTAACCAAGGTGGTGCAAGAAGGAAATTACAGACAGCATGTTATAGGTCCCCATTAAGGTTATTTATTCTTTAGTTGGTAGTTCTTTAACATTTGATGGCATTTGAAATCTTAATCACGTGTTAAGTCGAGGCCATTTGTATGTTAATGGTTCAGTGGCGTGCAGTTCATGTGTGTGGATGAGCAACTTGCTTGGAACCGTCACACTGGGTCATTGACTGCAGGAGAGTGAGTGTGTGTGGCGTGGGTGTGTGATCTCACAAAGACCTATAGAGCTTTCTGTCACCTCTACAGAGCTGCTGTTAATTCTCGTAAGTTATACTTATCAGGAAATAGTTAGTAGAATATTGTTATTCTAATGACTTAATTGTGGTGCTTTGTGTGAAGTGTCGTTTCTTCATTCTTAATTCATAGCGGCAATAAAAGAGTAAAAAGACTGTTTTCATGCTATAAACAGCATTCAGAAATCTTCACTGCATTTTTCCTAATTGTGTTTATCTTGTTTTCCGACAAAAGATACATAGGCAATGGGTGAAGGAAAAGTAAAATGAATAATATTATGAATAATAATAATTATACATTTTATTATTATTATTATTTGTAGTAGTAGTAATAATAATAATAATAATAATAATAATAAAAATGTAATTATTATTATTGTTATTATAAGGAGTTGTAGTAGCAGCAATGGTAGCGTTATTTAAAAAAAAATCCTTTAACTGGCTTTCATCATCATCATAATCTTTACCCACTGACAAACAACAATAATAATAATAATAATAATTATTATTATTTATTTATTTGTAGTAGTAGTTTATGTTTGGTTTTCTTGTTTGTATATAATAATAACTATTATTATTATTATTATTATTATTTAAAATAATCAAGAAAAACACATTTGCCAAGTTGTTAAGAAAAATCAGTAAGTTACAAGTCTAAAAGCTATATAATAGGCAAAATAGTTGAAACTTATGGTATTAAAAATGTAAAAAAAAAAATGTTCATAATAATAATAATAATAATAATAGCTTTAACTAAATTATCATTCTTATTTAAATAAATGAAAAAATACAATTTGCCAAGTAGTTAAGAAAAATGTGTAGGCCCAAGCCCAAAAAGTATATAATAGGCAAAATAATTGAGCAAAAAAGTTAATAATAATAATAGTATTAATAATAATAACTTTAAATGATAATTGTTATTATTAGTATATGCAGCGTTGCACTTTAAATCCTGTAAAATCAGGAGTAAAATGTTATTGCGCATGGCACCTCGAAAAGAAAAGGTGGAAGCTGGGCATGTTTTGTACAAATGTTTAGCGTATTAGCATACACAACTGTAATTAAACCATAATTAGGGAGAAAAATTAGAGTCTGACGCAATGAGCCTCAGTATGCTTGCCTGTTTTTCTGAATCTTCTTGTTTATCTGGGGAATAGAGCTTATGAAATAAACATTACCGAGTGCTGAATTGTTATCATTACCTTGGAAAGCAAATAGGTGCTGTGCGATTAGGGGAGGTGGGATTCGGTGGGGGGGAGTACAGAGGTGAAGAGGGAGCTGGAATAAATGAGTGTGAGAAATGAGTGTGGAAATTAGAGGGGGATTAGTGTTGATGCTAATGAAGCAATTAAAGAGTAAAGCGCTTCACTCAGGTGCCTGGTCCCACTGTCTTCTCACCACCTGATATCAGATCCTGCTTCACAGATATGCTTTAATGGAGAAATTAGTGGAAACAAATGTGTTTGCGTGTGTCTATTAGCGAGACACTTTTCACCTTCTCACTCCACGCGGAGAGAAACAGACTCCCCCTCGGATAGCTCAAATCAGGTGGCAGTGATTGGGGAAAAAATAAGGAAGGAAGAAATGGAAAAAGGAGAGTGAGACGGGGTCTGACCCGTCGGCTGTGGGGTAATGAAGACTCTCTCAAAGTCAACAGTTCAGAAACTCCTTTGTCCTCCTAAAAGAGTCTTTAATTTTTAACACAAACTTGCACTTAGGTATGCATGAACTTTGCTAAAATCCAAAGACATGTGTATAATAGGGGTGTAATGGATGGCGGCCACGCGCTCTGTCTAATGATGTCAGGTTTTTCCGCCGGGCCCCTGATTGAGGAGGGCCTAATGTAAATTTAATTTGGAGTGATGTATGGGGGGAGGGGGGTACGAGACGGCCTTGTCGAGGCAGTATGGATGGGCGTGCGTGTGTATGTGCGAAGAAAAGGTTCAGTGAGGCCCAATGGACTCTTTTGGGAGCAGCTGGATCCTTGTTTCCCTGCCCTGTCAACAGAACCTCCTTAACCAGGATTGATAACGTTGGTCATCTTGCTAATCCGCGCAAACCCTCTCTACGCAACGTTTACCCCGCACAATGTGGAGGGGAGGGACTGTTGCATTTGGTTACCAATGGGAGGGCAAGGTTTTACTGCTACAAGGCGAATCGCACCCTTTTATACTTTTCTCAGGTCCCTCGCTCTCTTCTGTCACTTTTCCTCCTCCTTTTCTTTACAAATGAACTGATTGAATGCTAAGTCAATGTTTCAGACCTGCTTATTACCATCATTATTATTCCTTTTACAGGCTTTTGTTATATTCATTGAATTCTTATTGTCTGGATTGTTGGTATTTATTTATTCAAATAAGATGCTATTTTCCGATTGTGATTGGTTGCAGCCCTGACTGAATGCAATCTGTTCAACTTATGCTTCTGTTTTCCAAGGACATGAATGCACTAAAAACTATTTTCAACCAGTATTAATAAAAAAACAAACAAAAAATTATAATATTAAGAAAATATGTGACAAAAAGAAATACATTTAAAAAATAGGAATACATGAAACAATATATTGTAAAATAAGAAATTATTTTATAAGAAAATATTTTTGTTTTCAAATTTAATTTATTTTTATTTTTTCTATCTATCATAAACATATAATCTTAGTTGCATCTGATTTATTTATTTACTTATTTATAATTAGTTTACTGAGAGTTCTCTTATTATAATATAATATTTTCTATTCTATTTTTAAATAGAACTTCTACAATTTTTTCTTGATAATAAAAATGTGTTTAATATGTTTCAAATGTGTGTGTGTATATGATAATAACATAATAAAATGTACACAAATTGATACGATTTTGTATAAATACAAACAGACATTCTCCATTTTCCATTTCTAATGACATCACTGTCACATTAAAGTACCATTTGAGTGAACCTGTGAGATGGCAGTGAGCCCAGAGCTTTCACTCTAAGATTCCATTTTTATTATCCTTTGTGTTTAACTAAGCATTGAATGAACACTGAAGCTAATTCCAAATTCCCTTTGTCATCATCATTTTTAGCGAGAAGTCGAGTAATAGATGCTCAGAGGAGGCTCATAGCAGGCCAAAATGAATCGTGAACATTATTCATCAGTTGGAAAGGCAAGCGTCCCTAGATCCAATTATATATATTCATTAAGTGATAATGATATCATGGTCTTTTAACTGGGAAGAAAAGAGTGTAATTGAATAATAACAGTTGTACAGTCCCAAGGGAGAGGCCTCGGCGGCGCTCGAGGGACTGACCCCGCGGGGCGGAGGAGTGGAAGGGGGGATTGATGGAATTCTATTACCCTGCTGATAGATTTATTATGAAGAGCTGAGTGGACTTGCTGCTCCACTTTGTCACTCACGCTAATCAGCCGCTGAGGGTTTGGAGTGAGGGATGAGAGCGTGTGCACACGTGTTCTGACTCTCCGCTTCTGACAAAGACAAGGTTAGGAGAGGAAGACAGACATGCTGTCGCCCCCCCCTCCCCAGATTCGTCCTCTTGTCCCCTGGTCCTGTCACAAATGGGCCAGCTGAGCTTCTCGACCTCCTGGGTGAGCCCTCATTTGTTTATTAATGGCCGACATGTGAACCAGCATAAGGACATGTGTCATGTAGAGCAACAGTCAGCCGGTGAGACGCTGTGTCGGGGAAGAACAATTTTAAAATGCTTGGGAAAAAGAGAAGACATGCTCGTGTAAGCATTGAGACAACAGGGCCATGCGGTGTGTGCGCGCTCAAACTGACCTACTCATGTATTACGATAACCTCCCTTCCCCAATCAAATTATAGATTGCTTAGATCAATTTTTGATGATTTGTTGTAATCTGTTTTATTCCTCTTAAAATGTTTGAATAGCATTGCAAATTTCAAACAGTTGCTGTTAGTACACAATATTTAAATAGTAAAAAAAATATTTTATTTTATAATTTTTTATTTTTCAGTTTTCTTTTCAATCACTCCTTTTTACTTTGAGAAATTTATTTATTCATGTTTTATAAAAGTATTTGTTATTATTCAGTGTCTGTACATTTTATTATAATAGTGTAACTATAACTATTTTCTGAATTTATATTCTTAAAAATAAATTGTATATTATAAAAAAAGTTGTATCTATATCTTTATTGAATATATTTATTTGTTTGTTAATGGTATTATTAATTATTTTTTTTGCTACATAAAAATAAGTGGCATCGACAGTGCAATTACATTTCTAAAATCAACTAGAATATATAACATCAATAAATATACATTATATACAGACATTTATTCTCTATTTAGATGCATTTGTATGGAACATTTGTTTATATGTATTTTATGTGTATCATAATGTTTATTAATTATTATTATTATTATTTCAATTACAATATAATTTATTCATGCATTCATGATCTTATTATAATATTTCTATTCCTTTTATTTATTTATTTATTTATTTTATCCAGTTGACATGTTTGCCATTTCCTGATGCAATCTTAGGTCATCAGTTGTTTTCTGTGTGCATGTACACATTTTTTTCTCCTTTGTTTTAATATGCTGTGTGTGATCCCTGCTGCTGGATTTCGATTGATGGCAACGTCTCAAGCACTTCATTATCATGACAACTGCTTTTGAGAGGCCTTCCAAGCCTAATTTCTTTTGCCCAACTTGCACTCTTGAACAGATGAGGATAACACAACACCCCTTGAGGACTTAATTCTCAAGGCTCTGAAGATAATAATTATGATTAGTAGAGCTTATGCGCTTTATTTCAATAGAGGTCCATATTGTTACATCCTTGACAGTGTGAGGACGTCCTGTTTGTCTCTATCATCCATCTGTAACCTAAACTAATTAAATTAGCCATTAGCGTTTTATTCCCCCGATTTTTATATTTCACTCACAAGCAGGTTTTGTTCCTTACATTTTGTTGTTCCTTACATTTTGTTGTTGCTACCACAAAGTTAGCAAAGGCATTTCATCTAGTATGTTACAGGAAATTTCTAGCTGTTCTACCTCAAAGATGATTTGTGCAAACTTTTGTCTGTTTTCTGCTCAGCTGTATCTGTAAGACATTAGTGTGTGAGTGTCTGTGTTTGATGTTTCATGCTGTAATCAGTGACAGGCCTACCAACACCTCCCATCTTTCAAAACCTGAGTTTAAACATTTGTTGCCTTTGATAAAAACATCATTTATTTTCCACTAGATTTATATTACACAGAGCTAAATATTTTGAAGCTCTATAGGCATAAATAATTGATTTATGGCAAACAACAAAGGGTATTCAGACTGTTCACATGGACACTCAGCTTTTTGTTATGAGACATTGTACATTTCGACAGTGTATAATAATGTTTATGCTAGCGGGATTGCAATTAACATAGGAAACATGCAGTATACTTGTGGCGTCGCTCTTCGCAAAGGCTGGTTCTTGTTAAAACACTATCGGCGCTCCAGTTTTTGTTTACTTACAATGAGGGAGAACTTTAAACGTGCTTAATCGTTGGTATTTAGACAGTATAAATCAGTCAGATCATTTCCCGTATTGACTTGATGTCACACGGTTGCTCTTGACTAACATTAGTGAATGGGAGACACCAATTCACAAAGACACCATACTTCATTGCATGAATAATGATGGTAAGTTAATATTGTACTTGCTTTGTGTACTTCTGGTGATTATGTAAACTTGGTCACTTTTTGCATTTTTACTGATTGCATAGCTAATCACTTGACAAGGCAAAGTGTAAATGCGCTGCAAGATGAATTTGTGTTGTAATTTGTCCAGTATTTTAAAACATTTTTTATATAAGTTGAGTTATCTGAAAAGCCTATTTTATTTCATAGCCAATACCGCAGCCTAGCCTCTATGCAGAAATGAACACATATGGCATCTTTTTCTCACTGGCTTGCACCTGGCTCAATTTTTACATCCTCTGTCTTCCCAGCTGAAGTGGATCGATACTTAAAGAATGGCTGTGCCTCAATGGCATGTAATCATCTTGTTGGCTGCTTTGACACTGATCCTCCATTATAAGCCAATGAAGCATGCTGGACAGACATTACACTGGGACTGTTTAGTATTGTTTAAAGTGAAAAACCGAAGGCCATATAGATGATGTTTCAAAACTAACATTTTCATTTAATTATTTTCATTATTTAAATTTAACGGAATACATGTCCTTTCCACTATAAATATACCAGTAGCACTCAAACCTCTTTTTTGCTAACTGTGGGTGATAATTGAAGATCTATTCAGATCTGACAAGATTAGAGAACCGCTATCCCCATGGGTGCGTATCACTCTTCTGAACTCTCCAGGTTCATTCCTTCAGTCATTCTTCATGGAGCATTAGTCCTGTGCTGCTCCAGCAAAACATAAAGCCCCTAACCTCACCTGAGGGAATGAGACCAAAGACACAGTGGTCTCAGTGTTGGGACCTCTGAGCTATCGCCTACTCTGACCCTTCTCACACCATGTCTGCCTGACCCCAGGAGTGCCCCTAACTTCTTCCAAACCTTTTAACCATACATAACCACCCCTGTCCCTTCCATTCAGTCTGGCTCTCCTCCTACAGGGCTCCATGCTGAAAATGCCACAGGACCGAGGATAGAGCCTTGTGGGACACCGTCTGGACCTGTCTGAGCACTGTCACGGCTGTTTGCTAGCTCCCTGTAGGCATGTTGGTGCTTGGATGAATAAGGTAATTAGATTTAAGCTCTTTAATGGGAGATCATTGGCGTGGGAGGGTTTGGAGAGCAATGTCTGGCTTACACTAAGCAGAAGTTAATGATGACAGTAAATAACCAATTGTAATTTAGTCATCAATCTCATTCCATCATTGTTTTTGGATAAGCATAAAGACCTACATCTTGCACGAACTAAAGGCATTCAGTCAAAACTGTCCGATAACATTAAAAACCTCAAAACCGAGTATTGTGAAATACCACAGACTTACAAAAATATTTAATATCTGCAGCCATCTATAAATAAAATAGCTTTTTTATATGGTATGAAAATTTGAGTTCATCAAGTTAATGTATTGATTAATTTTTTGTTTAGAAAACTTTTTTTAATGAAGTTGCTAAAGATAAACAGCACTCTTTCCCATGTGATATTGCTTAATTGTTTTATCACTTTCAGTGGCATCTCTCAGTGCAAACGGCAAACATTGGCATACATGCCTACATGTTAATCCTTTTATTCAGACACCATTTGTCTTCGGCAACAGCTCAACCTCCTTTTGACTCCTGCAAAGACATGAGCTACATTTCAATTGCAAGATGAGTGACACAGAAATATCTGGCTATCAGGATAAAGTAATGTATTCTCCAGATAAGTACCAGCCCCGAGGTGGGACCCCACTCTCGCCTCCTGAGACTGGTGGCATTGCTCCCTTCAGGTATAAGCAGTAACAGGCTTTAATGTCATTTAGCTGCAGGGTGGCCATCTCCTTATTGCCTCATGAATCCTTTTCCAAATGCCATAACATTTCCCGAAAAGCCCCCACTTTTTAAATCCAATAATTAGAAATGTCTATTTAAAGTTCACTGCTTCCGCACCAATATCAATTAAAAGCCATTTGAAGGTGATCAGTATCAATTGTCAACAAATTAAATCCATGCAGCTAAGGTGGGCAAATGTAAGGAAACACATTCATCTTTTGAGGAAAGCTCATGAATCATGAGGACTGTTCTTTTTTTTTTTTTTATCTGGTACTACGCAATATAAATTTCATTAGTTCTTCAATGCTGGTGTTCCACACCAACAACAATCAAGTGAATTGAGTAATTTAATTTGCTTTTCATTATAGCATGTACACTGAAGTTGCAACAAATTTGGTTTTGTTGTAACAGAAAATAAGGTAATATTAGTAATACAAAAAAAAAGACATAAAACAATGTCACTATTATTGAAGAGGAAAATGATGTGAATTCTGTATGTGATTTATATTTACTTTTTGGGGGGATAAATGGCATTCCTGAAAAGGAAGGAAATGTCTTGTTATATTCTAATATATTACTGATTATTTCGTTAGAGAGCATCATTTCATTACGGTTTGACAATGATCTGGAAGGGTTGCAAAGGAAGTTGATCATTTTCAAAAGGAAGCAAAAACCTTATTGTTAGGAATCCACCATCTGTTTTTCAAAGCATTCTTTTAGCATCCGTCTTCTGGGGGCAACACAGTGGTCTCATTGAAGACTGATTAGAGAGACCGATTGGCAATCAATTATGTATACCAATTGTAAATCATTGTATTTTTCTCTATTGATGGGCTGCTTAAATATTACATACCACACAAATCAAGTTATAATTTGGAAACAGATCAGAACCCGAAGCTTAGGTTGACATTTGGAGCGGATATTCGGATATAATTTTTGTCATTGCTTTGGAGTCATGTTGTTGTGAGGTCTGATTTAATTAGACGCCCAGATGCTCTTGCCTCACATATTTGTTGTTCATTCAACGAGTGACAAATTCACAGTGTGTCAATGAACGGTTTGGTGTTTTTCTAATTGATATTTTTTGCATGAGTGTTCTCCCTTCAGTTCTGTCGCGTCTCCGTCTAAGGGTTCGTACCGAAGCACGGAAAAAAACAGCCAGAGGTGTCACCTCTAATAAAACATTTATATCCACAGGGAAAAGCATGTCCAGTGTCGGCAACCAGAGCAAACTCAGGATTGGCAGAGGGAGGTCTTTTTGAAGTAAGTGTTTTGAAGGCGGGAAGCAATGGTGTTCATTGTCTGGAAACATCTCCCCCCACCTCCCACCTCTCATCCCACCGCATGGGGGTAAGCGTTAAAGTCTCACAGTAGTAGCAGTAACTTCAAAAGCCATTCCATGAATGGGGCTATGTGACCCCTGCCCACTACCAGCAGCTAAATTGGTAGATAAAGAATCAGGGTAATTTGTATCGACTCAATAAGTTACTATGTGGCCAAACAGGAAGGTCATGACTTCATGCCGCAAACGTGGCCCCATGGCAACCGGACATCAATGTAACATCAGTTCTCAAAACACTCCTTGATACACTGTCAACAAGGAGCGATTGTGCAAATAATATCAGGCCTGATAGCGCTATAGCAAGAGGGCAACGGGCAACAGAAGGAAGTGGCGCTATTTTCTGGGCATCTGCATATGTTTGTTTGAGAGAATGGTTTTCAGCATGAGATCATAACCGGATGGACAGAGAAGGGGTGGGTGGATGTGGCCGAGACAGATATGACCCTCTTTGCCCCTCATGGGAATGACAGGGAGTGGTATTCCCCCTCGGTCCCGCTTAGTTTGCTCAGCTCAACCAAAATTCTCTGAGCATTAAAATCAATGTTGCCATTGTTAGGCCAAACAGTGCATTCTGACCATAGCCAATGTGAAGAATTCCCAAGGCCTCTTCCCGATGGTCCACTGGGACTTACAGATTCGATTATGAGAATGGCCAAGGTTTTCTTTCACCCCCTCTGAAGAATGGGCTTCCTTGTTCCGGGCTGGGACAATGGCGTTTCTAAGTGCCATGTGAAACTTGCTGAACTTTGTGCAATAATTCAAGCCTTTGATTCTACAAATGTTTTTGCGCCATCCTCCACATCTGCAAATACCTCCGCATTTCGTGTCCGCTAAGGCTCAGAGATTTTCTCACCCTGTGGGGTGCATCTCTACCGAAAAGAAAAAAAGATTTTGAGAAAGGGAAATGGTAGAAGATGAGAAAAGGCGCGGAAGAAAAGTTAGGCACGTACATAAGTTTTGCTATTTGGCTTTTGTTGTTTGAATTAAAATAAAGGTTTCCTTCTTGGCTGTCACAATCTATTAGTGGCAACCAAGAGCTGCTATCACTGCGCAGGCTGGCTCGCCCGGAACTGGGAGTGAAGCTGACGGTGTGTGGAAACTAACACGAGCACTGCGCTGTGACCGTGTCACCTGCAATCAGCGCCAGCACCCAGCCAGATTAATCATGACAGTAGGCAATATTTCCAACATTATTAGAAGAGAAACCTAATATTTTGGGACATCAGGGATCCGGGTTCTGGTGTCCATCAAAGTGAGAGCCTTCATTTTATGCTCCGTGGATGGGTAACCTCGGCACTTAACCCCTTTTAGATATTCCATCTCTCTCCTCTCCTGTCTTTCAAAGCCGAGCTCAGCCCACCTTGGAGAATAAGAGATGTCTGGCTACAGTTATGCATTCAACCAACCCGTAGTATCCACACCTATTATTCTACATTTTCCGACAACAAAATAAGTGATTGTAAAGGGATCTGAAAATAATGTCCTCGCACGCCGAACACCTTTAAGGTGCTGGGGGGCAGACCAAAGAGCTGCAAGAAGTGAAAACAAAAATGGCACCTGAGAGTATGAATGAAAGAAGCTGTCCTTAAACAGTACATGACATTTATCTCTATGCATCTGCGAGCATTTACAGTAACATGTAGTTAACATTATTTAATGCGTTAGGTATAATGAACTAACAATAAACATCATATACTAATACATTTTATTAATGTTAATGCATTCTGAATGTGAATAATAATAATAATTACAAAATATATTTATTATTAAAAATGTATGCAAAATAATTGCTAATGTTGTGCTAATGCTAAGTGAACCTGAAGAATGACTTGCCTTCCCTTTTTTAATGAATAAAATATTTTGTAAATAATGCTAATGTTGATTTAAAAAGTCAGTTTAATTTTATCTAGCTTGCTCTTGAGATTTTTTTTCATTTTGTGTTTAATCTATAAAAGGTAATCTATTCATTGATCTGTCTCTCTTGCCACAAAATGCATCTCCGTGGCTGTTTTCTAGCCAGCACATGTTTGATTTGTCTGGCACAGGACGCTTTGTGCATCAACGTGTGACTGTTCATTAAGGAGACTTAGTGTGTGTAATACACCATAGCGTTTCCCCATTTATTTAATTTGTAAGGCTCTGACATCAATTGTTGAGCTTCGTTTGCCCAGTCGTGGCATCAGATGTCAGTGTTAATAAGTTAGTGGAGCTGTGTGTGTGTATGTGTGTGTGCGAAGATGCGACCGCATGTGTGCTGGGTTGTGCTGTGGAAGGTAAAGCTGTGAAAATGCTTCATTTCGACTCCGGCGTCCGAAAAGATCAGCAAGATTAAAGAACAGAAAGATAATACATAAAGACATTCATTGCCGGCCGTTTTGCCTTTAGAAAAATGTGTTGAATGTAATATAATCTCCATTTCCTCAGACATTTGAACTGTATCTATATGTCTGGCAGACTTTTGCCTCTTGGGCCATTTCCCACATTCTTGCCTGGGCGCTTTAGGACAAGACATTTATTGACAAGCCTTTTTGGTCACATATTCTGTCCTTTTAGATTTCTATCAGCCTTTTATGTAGAACGGGCTTGCGTTTTAAAACTAAACCCCCATTTGAATAATGGGGGACAAAAGGATGGTCTAAATCAGACAGCAGCCTTCTATGTGCTGGAAAACATGACTTCACAACACATCCTCATCTCAAGCCTGGGCTCTTTTATCATTCACACTGGCTCTAACCATAAGCGCGACTAGAATTTGATTAAAATGGACAAACACAATGGCCAAAGGTCTGCGGTGCACAGTGCAGACAAAATGGCATGACTCAGATCTCAAACGTACTCGGTCACAATTAAGAAGCTCTTTGTCACAGACAGAAAAACACCATGATGGTGTTGTCCTCTATGAGTTCAAGCCACCCACTCACAGGTCCAAGCTTAATTCATGTGACAAAGATACCCATTATGCTCTTGTTATGGCAACTCGGGAAAGGATGTTCTAACAAATAAGATGGCGAGTTTGTACCTTTAAAAAGGAGGGAAAAAGCGGGATAATTCTGCCGTTGAGGACTGATATATTTGTACCCACGCACTTTGAGTCACCCCACAAAAGATCCAGTGTTTTCTATTCTCAGCAGCTGGGCTTCAACTGAGAAACTTGGAATGCTTTGTAGGCTACAGAGGAGAATTTATTCTTTGTGGAGCTTCATGAAGTATGTTTTACCATACGCCTTTGCACAGGCTGTCAGACATTTGGAGTCGCAACAGGCTAAAGAAAGTTTGAGTAGATTAGCAGAGTTGTTGCAAATCTGCAGCCCACTAATGGTTTAATCAGTGGGCTACAAATAGAGTCTTTGTTCTGACAGGCCAATAAGGTGAATGCTGGTTTAATGAGAAGCTCTGTATGCACAGTCTTAACCTCTGCAGGGATAATTGATGCACTTTTTTCACCCTCGATTTTATTTAGTTGGAAGCAATATTTTTGTGAGGACACTAATGCAATTGCACATTTAATTTGATCTTAAATACATTAGTATGTGTGCATCTTAAGCAGACATTATTTTATTTGGTTAACATGATTTTCAGTGGTTACTATTTTTGGAGCCAATACGTTGTATTGAACTTTTTACAAGTAATATTTCACCTCCCCTTTTCTTCACATGGGGTGAAAGTTTCTGCATATTTATTTTTTTAGCAAAGCGTATTTTTTAACAGCTATTACTCCAGTCTTCAGTGTTACATAAAATCAACCTGACGTGCTTATTCGGTGTTTAAATTCAATTTTATTTTTCTTCTTTACATTATTATTAGTAATAACGAAAAAATAAATAAAAAAAAATTAAATTGATCCAGGCTTGGCTTTCTTACCTTCAAAATGTAGATCTGATTTTTTCTTTATCTGAACCAATCTGAAGAAATTTGCTCACATGCTTACTCTGCAGTGAATGGGTGCCGTCAGAATGAAAGTCTAAACATCTGATAAAAGCATTACAATAACTAAGTGCAAGTCTTTTTTCGGGATAATGCTATATTATGGACCTCATATTTTAGCCAGAAGAAATGGTTTGAAGTAAAAAACGTTTTTACAATGAATTTGTTTATTACAAACATACAGCTTTTCACTTCAGAAGAATGAATAAAGGTGATTATCAGCTGTTTTATGATGGCTAATTTCTCCATATCTGTTCTGATGATCTAACTCTTGGATGAAAGTCTCTCTCACAATAAAAGCTAATATATATTTTTATTATAATAATTTCAAAAGGTTTTCTCTAATGAATAGATAACACTTTTTCTTCACCATATACAGTTACCACAGATTTCATCTGCTAACATTACTTCTCAGTAACGTCTGAGGTTGAACATCCTACATTTATCTCTTTGTTTCTCTCTCTCAGATCCATAGAGGCTGAGGACTTTATTCAGCCACAGAAAAAATGCAGCAAGCTCCTGCATTCTTTGCAAAAGCATTTGCCCTCTTGGCTGGCAGTTTATTAGTTGAAATGCAGTGTAATGATAGAGAGAGCAAGAGCAACAACCCTGTGATTCAATAAAATAAATACTTGCACACAAAAGTGTGAAGCCTCCATTGCTCTACATCAAGACACGAAAAATGTTATTACTTAAACTATGCCTGCCAATCACACGTGTACTCTTGCGTAGATATGCTGTCTTCCAACATTTTGTGATTTCATTTTAAATAATTACATTCCAGAGAAAATAAACTCACAGTGTCACATGCACTCTGTGGATCTGTGGATTTCTTTGCAATTAGTATTGAATAATCTTCATACGATGATTCACAGATGTTTATTGAGGTTGATTAGGAAAGCAGACGAGAAATATGATTTCTCCACCAATAAATTGTGTTGACCGTCTTAAATTCCCCTCACACTACTACTACTGCTGCTAACAATAATAAAAATAAATTCACTTCTTGGATATGGAATAGCAACAAACAATGATAATTGTGCCACATGTATGAATTTCTGACTCTGGAAATGTAGTGCTTTTAGCCTTGTCTGGACTCTAATTCGCTGTCAGCAGCTGCTTGAAATATGAAACAAAACAAATCTGTTTTAAAGTTGAGTACGACCCAGTTCTACAAGTGTGTGAAGTATGGTTTGGTTTTAAATGGTCAGAAGAAATATACTAGAGTGCTTCATATTAAAGTTAAATAGACTGAATGATGATTCAAGCTGCTCTAAGAGACATTTGTTACATCAAAGAATTATATATAAGTGCAATGTGACATTAGCAATACGTATTGAGCAACTTTTCTGACAAAACACATATAGACACTTTTTTTATTTATTGTATGATATTTCTTTTGTGCACACACTGGTGCTTGCTCCTTCAAAATTATCTTTAATCACCCAGATTTTACATCCTCTTCTTAGATCTTCTCCTTGATCATTTAATGCTCACCATTAAGAGAAACGTCTAAGGTTACGTAGGTAACCCACGTTCCCTGAAGGAGGGAACGGAGACGTTACATATGGGAACTCGCATGAGAGACCAATCGCCTTTGAGTAATGAGAAAAGACCAGTGAATATTGGCATGCAATAATTACAGCCAGGTCCACCTTATCACAGTGTGAGTATAAGAGGGCATGGCTGTAATGCACTTGCAGGTTTTTGCTGAGGAACTGACTCTGTGTCAGCGCGACCCAGGGTCGTGGCAAGGGGATGTAACATCTCCGTTCCCTCCTTCAAGGGAACGTGGGTTACCTACGTAACCTTAGACGTTCCCCTTCAGTCGAGTCACTCCAACGTAACATATGGGAACAGACCCGTGGAAAATGCAACGACCCTGTGGCCGTGTTACGCAGAGACCCTGGTGCCAACAGTAAAGCGTGTCAGCAGGAGAGTCTGAACGTAACCTTGGCCAAATGGGGACCCCTCAGGGATGCCAGATGTACTGAAGCATGGATTGAGGGCGGAGACGTGAAGTACAAACACAGTTTCTTCCATGTGAATTAAAGGAATACACTATATCGATAAGATGTGGATATAAGTGAAGGGAAACACAGCTTCTGGCTGACTGTGAAACATAAGGAATTTTGTAGCCACAACCTACTGGGCGAAGGAGAACCAGAGGAACACAGCCGGAGCTACTCAACTCTAGGTCTGACTGCGGGGCAGGAGGAGAGGGGTTCACCTTGGCACAGGGGAACCTCTAACAAAGGCGCATAGATCCTGTGGGAATGG
>JAUMHR010000050.1:10163534-10188726 GCA_032361145.1 Enteromius fasciolatus
TAAATGAATAAATGTAAATGTTGATGTGAATGCATCTGTTTTTTAACTGCCTAGAAAATACATCCCTTGCCACTTTCACCAAGACAGAATGAGCTCAAGGGCAAGCACTCAGGGAGGAGAACCATACGAAGGTCCTCTCATAGGCATAACAAGAGCAGAGGTGATGCCTCCAAAGGTGAGAACCGGCCTTCTTCTCTCATCCTTGATGTTCGGGGGGCATCCTCGCCTTGTTAGCCTGGTGAGACCTGGAAAAGGGGGCTGGTGGCCCAGATTGAAGAGGATTAGGAGAGCTGGTGAAAATCACAGCTCCATGTGGAGAGACCTTCTCTGAGTAACAGGCGGGGGCAGATGGGAGGTGATCACAGGAAATCACAGGACCCCTGACACTGTTTGTGGTCCTGGAGTGTTAGTTCTCACCCATCATTGCCTTTGGTGCCACGGCCCACACTGGGGGAAGTTGTTTTAGCACATTCATAAAAAGCGGCATTTAGCATTGTCACAACAACATTTAAAGCAGTGCTACTGAAAAGGCACACACGCACTACAAAGCCAGATCAGGGGCTTTGCGCAAGTGTACGTATTACTCTCAGGTAACTGTGAATGATCTCTCTGGGTACAAGTTATGGTGTTGATTACTTACATGACAGGAACAATGATTAAAACTGGGAGAAGATAATGGTGTGGCATTCATGCATTGACAACTTTGACTCTATGTTCCTTTACAAAGGTTGATGTATGGCATCATTAGGATAACCTCAGGCCCTCAAAGACACTAATCTTCTTCATCTTGTCCTTCACACTTTCTTGTTTTGACATTTAGAAATATGCGTGTGTGCACAGTGCCTGTGGTGTATGTGTGTATTGGTGATAGTTGTACTCAAAGCCAGTGCAGTGTACTCAGATATTATACTTGGAAAACAATTACACAGTCTTATAGATTTTGGAATGGATTTTAATGTGAGATTATCAAAATTAAGATAACTACATATAACTACTTTATGACTTGTGCAAAACTTGCTGCCATGATGCTAGGAGTGTTACAGCTGGTTTATGCAGTTGTTGGATCTTCAGAATGATTTTTATCACATGTGGTTGCTATGTTGAAGGTGGTTGCTAGGTGGCTATTGGGGCCTTCTATAGCTCCAGTTTTAAAAGGGTTAAATTTAACCTTAAAATAATTNNNCTGACAGCGATTTTGTACTATAAGGAATCGCTGAAGCTATTCGCGCTCAGCCTCAGTCCCATCGCGGATTTCTCAAGGTCAGTCGAAATAAAAACTGCTGCAACCTATTTCTTTATATTTGCTTGGCGAAATTGCTTGATTTTCAATATACATTTCACTCAATTATACACCACATTCCTTGTTTCGCTTTTACATAGTTTAATATTTTTTTTAGATCGTTCATTCAGTCACTGGAAAAGACGCCTAGTTGGTACGACAGGGTCACAGACCATTTTTTTTTAAAAAAGGAACGTAGGGCAGAATTTACTTTTAAATAAATAGACAATGTTATGATGTAGGCCGAAAATGACCTTCCCCTATTTGACAGACCAGTAGCCGCCACTGATACCATTGGATTTCATGTCTGTAAGGTTAGAGTTCAAACCATTAATGCTAAGTATACGCTCATCCCAATAGATATTAATGATGCTTACCTTAGCAAAAACCACAAACTACATTCATATGTGAGCACAAACTATATTTGCAAACACAAACATGTAACACAAGCATGTAGCTAATTTCAGTTTCCCTTTTCTGACCCGTCTGTATCCATCTAATAGCTCCCTTAAATGTTAAATTTGGTTTGTAAGGGCATCGGAATGGTGGTGGCTGTAAACACACTGTACTATCATCCATCCAGTCGGGTTGCGCTGGGCAAATGTTTGTCAGATCATCTCTATAAACACGCACACACTGACAGGGTCATTCAGAGGGTGGCCAACACTTAAGCCAGTGCGCTGATACCGCAGTCATGTCAACGGAAGTGTAAGCATATACCCAGTTTTCCTAACAAGTCAAGCTGGCTGTAAAGTCCTCAGGCACCTGCCGACTCCAAACACATGCCCACCCCTCCCACGCCCCGAAATACACACTTTATTTTCAGCATGTGTCTTCTTGATTATTCTAGCCACTGCATTTTAGAAGATTAGATTCCCCTTGCTTAAGTGCAAAGCAACAGCGGAGAAAATGAGTGGCAGCGACTTGAAATGTGAAAGGCTGTAGTTTATGGGTACCAGGCCGACGAGGCAGTAGGAGCCGAGAGCTCAGGTTTCAGCGGTGCTTTGGTTCGAGACAGGAGCTCACGTCTGCTGCACTCATCTGTCTGTCTGACTGTCAGTTAGTCTGTTTTGCTCCTGTTGAAGTGCAGCTAGTGTAAATGCGAATAGCAGACATGGTCTGTAAAGTGTTAAGTCTTTATGTGATGAATAACATTTATGTTTCACTTGCCTACTTATGGTTACCAGGATTGCATTTGTCAAAGCCACAAGTTGATATAATAAGTAAACAGCACTGAGAAGTGCCTCTTTGCTAAGTACCCTACAGTTGGTTTTAAGGGACTGTGGCTAAATTTAAAGCTCGCTGTTCATATACATCCCAAGTTTGTGAAGTTATTTAGAAGGCCATTATGTTGTTTTCACATTTTTGAATCCGTGTAAACTAAACAAGTGTCTAAGCCTGTTAGGTAAGTAGGCTACATTTGCTTTTGAGGTACTGTGGCTAATTTTAAATGTTACTTTTCATAGGTTTGTGACATTGTTTTCACATTTTAAATTTCTGTTAGCTAAGTGCCCTAAAAGTGGTTATGAGGTACTATTTAGTTTTATCCTGACTTCATTTGTTTTGTGATGTCATATGATGACCTTTTTTTTGTATAGAATTTTTTATTAATTTATCCATGCGTTTGAGTATAAGCATTAGAATTCATCAACAATTTTTTATTCAGTGTGCGAGAATGTTATTTTTATACTAAGCCACAGTCTACTCTGTGACCACAGGACTTTACAAAATACCCTTAAATTAAATAAATAAGTAAATAAAATAACAGCAAGTACTCCTCCAAGTTCCGTCGAATGATAGACGTTTGACATTTTCCCGGCAACTGGTGGGTGTGTTGGCAGTTAAATATAAACAGCACAACAGAGTTTGTGGCATTGATTATTTGAGACAATCTTTGGAGAGAAGAAATAAGAGCTCGTCCAAAAGATAAATGATCTCTGTGTTGGTTTCATCTCGACAAAGGCCAAAGCTACTTTCTTCCACCGTTTGTGCTTCTGGTAGTGTTAAAAGTAAGTTGTACAAACGACCCGCTGGAGTTCCAAAATGGCAATTCCGAAATGAATAAATCGATATATCACAGCTCAAGTTGCTGTGACTGTTATGCTAGATTTATTAGTCAGTGAATTTTTCTAGCGTCAACTGAAGTTCTCAGTCTCCGAGGTTTAGTATGACAACCCTAGCGATAGTAGGCTATTCCTGTTAGAGTGTTAAACACAACAGATTAAGACACTTTGCAAAGCTCCCAAGGTAGTATTAGACCACTTATCCTATTAGAACAGCCGCACAGGCTCATCTGACACTCCCCCAAATTCAGCTGCCCTGTAACCCCAGATGCATCAAAGCGCTTGAACATGGGAGATTGCTGTGTCCTGGATTCCTGTACTAAACCTGTTTTTGGCCTACACCTTTAGCCAGTGCAGAAGAGATGTAAATCTACTCAACAGCGACCTGATGCGTGTACTACTTTAGTGTGTGTATGACTGAGTGACCGATAAGGGGGCAATGACATCATTCTGTAAAATCATCAAACATATAAAATGACTACCTCTTGCTGTATATTATATTTATATATTGAGCTCAGTCTTGACATGGCATCAATGGGGCTGTCCAGAAATGAAACATGACTGGGGTCAGCTTAATGATTGGTTAAGTGTTATGTGAGTACGCTCTGGGACGTTACTAAAGATACCAAAGTATCGATATCCACACATGTTTAGTCAGATATTCCATATCTGCATAGCGCTCATAGCTGCAGAGTGACACGGCTCCCCTGAGCTTTGCACACTGGGGCTTACTGCCAAACATATTGCAATATTGAACAATGATTGATTTTTATGCTCACTCATTGATCTGCAGTACATTTATTAATGTTGGGTGTCCCTTTATAGGGTATAAATTAGCTGCTTAGAAATCATCCAATTTCTGGAAACATAAAATGGGGTTATTTAGTTAATAATCGGCCTAGTTTTTATTATTTTTTGTTAACACTTCACAATAATAATGGTAAGCAACACTGTTTTTACAGCATTTACACTACAGGTTAAAGAATTTGGGGTCGGTAAGATTATTATTATAAATATATATATACATATATTAATTATTTTATTAAAAAACAGTGTCTCTTGCTCACCATGCTGCATTCTTTTGATCAAAATACAGTAAAAAAAAAAAAGCGATATTACAAAATATTATTACAATTTTAAAATAACGCATATAATTCTATTTTCATTTTTTTTAATTTATAAAATTAAAATGGTTTTTATGTCACATGATCTTTTAGAAATCATTTAAAAGTGCTTATTTGGTCTTCAAGAAGCATTTCTCATCATTATCAACACTAAATGCATTTTTTTCTGAATTATTTGAATAGAAAGTTCTATATTCAATGCATCCTCGCTGAATAAAAGTATTATTTTTTTAAAGAAAAATTTAAATTGTATTGACCCCAAACTTTTTATTTATTTATTAATGTCTCTTCATAATACGTTAATGTTAATTTATACAGCTTACTAGGCGAATAAAATAAATGCTGTAGAAGCATTATTATTGTAGTGTAATATTGTAATTAAAAGAGCATAATGCTATAACACCACAGTCCCGGATTCAGTTTTGAGGTAATATATAAAGTATATATATTTAATACTATGTGTTTTGAAGCAAAGTATGTACCAAACATACGAGAAAAGTCATCTGTGCATGGTTTCTTCTTTTCGTGTTTTGTATCTATGTCTATGTATCTATATCTATATCTGCATATATATTTACATTTATGCAAGGGCAGAGCTTGTGTCCGTTTAAGCTTCTCAGTGTGAGCTGTTTGCATAGTGGAGGCTTAAAAGCTAGCGAACATGGCATGCCAGGACTAATGTGTGTTTTTGCAAGCGCTGGTGTAGTATATACTACACCTCACACCTCAGCTCGCCTCCCCCTGACCACAACTAAAGCCTCAGGAAAGCAGGTGAGCCAGACTAGAGCCTTTCCTGTTGTGCTGAAACCAGGGTCAGGGTTGCAGAGACCTCTCTTTTCTTGTCCCTCTCAATCTCTCTTTCTCTCATGCCCCCCCACACACACATGCATACACAAGCACAGCTGAAGATTTGACCTGTCAGCTACTTTCTCCCTTTCTCTAACACACGTACTCCTACTCGCTGGTGGTCGTAAAAGAGGCCGTGCTGGCAGATGCCTGTCTCCCTCGGCCATATATGAGCTGAGAGGAGCTTCCTCAGCTGTTCCCTTCACATCAGCTGTAATTAAACCATCTCTATTCTGCTTCTGCTGCCCTTTCTCTAGCACTGCTGCATGGCAACCTAATCTGTGTGTGGCATCGGTGTGTGAGGTTTGCACAATTTCAATTTATTTGTGTGTTACATTAAATCACTAAAACACCTAAATGTAGTGTTTGTTGACATATTATATTTACAGCCTAAATAGTCGCTTTATTGTTTTTGACTTTTTATCACATCATTATAGGAAGAAAATAGTATTATGTGATTTTGTAAAAAGGACAGTAAAACATTTTTAATATTTTTTGATATCTTAAATCTTAAATATTTTTATATTCATTTTTAGTCACACACACAATCATGAAGATGTGACAACATATCATTTGAATTTTATTTAAAAAAGATTAAAATGTATATATTTGTTTATCTAGCCAAAGAAATATAAATATTAATTCCAAAAATAAAAGTTCAGTACAAGTATTAATTTAAAAATCCAAATATGTGGTTAGGAAGACACATTCAGTTTTCTAATTATGTTCAAGATTAAAATTGATAAATTCTTAATTTCATATTTTCATAATTATTTCCTGTTTGGTTTTCATTACACACACACACACTTACTATATGAATATATGAATGTAAGGTAAAAATAGATCAAATAAAATATGATATCTGAATGTTGAGATGTTATTTGTAATCGTAATAATTCTAAAAAACTATTGCATGATGACTTTTATTAATAAAGATTAAATAATAAATAATAGTAAATATGAATATTAATACACAAAGAAATAGTAAAAATAAACAATAAATAGTAAAAAATAAAAATATATATATTTATTCTAAGTATATAGATATTGTATATGTAAGTGTATAGTATATAGTTTGTGTGTAATGTGTACATCATTACTTTTTCTTAAAGATATTACATTACTAGTGAATTTCACAGACATTATGAAATAAAGGAATAATAATTATAAGTAACACAGTAGAAGATTTCTCTCTCACTCTTGGGAAAAAAAAAATGATACAATTAAAAGCATTTTAATGTAGCTGTAAAAAGAGTGTGATGGGAAAGGGGAAAGGAGGTGGTCCTCTTTCACAGAATAGGGGAAAAAAGGAAAATTGCACTCTATAAGACAATCTAAGCTGCATCTTCCCATGACATTAAAAAAGCATTGGTCTTCATGTATTGCTCAGTTGCTCCCGGCGCGGAGAGGATTCCTCACAGTGCTATACACCGTTCTCTGCTCCCCTGAGTGAATTTAGGGATTTTTCTGAGATGTTACATTCCACCATGCTTATTAAATATTTATGCAACAGCTAAAAACCGATAACTGTGGCTTGTACTTAATGTAACCTGGAATTATTAACCAGAATCAGCCACTGTTATCATCTCTTACAACCACTTGATAGAATACAGACCTAAAGTATTGAAGTAAATAATAAGAGAAAGAAGCCTAAAAATCATCAGTCACTGTCACTGGTTTTTAATGAGCTTAGTAATTAGCGCAGCATCAAGCCTAAACATTTATAAATCCCACACATCTGCCATTCTTAAATCACATGCTGTGTAGCATACACATTTTCTTTTTCTTTTTAGTTTGACAAAAAAAGAATAAAATATATAATTGGAAATACAGCTTGGAAGTATTTGTTATTTTCTAATTTCTCCGATTTTGACACCAATCGCCTTTGAATATTTGCATAATCACAGTTTCTACTGATTGCACAGTTGAACCAGAATTGTTAAAGGAGCGCCAAACACACTTTATCACTCTTTCCAAAGCACTCAAATAGAAACATTACCTAAATGGCTGGCAAGCTGTGGCTGTTAGCCGAATGCTAATACATGTCAGAAAATGGGGCGAAAATTTATGACACGCCATCTGTTCTCCAGCATGCAGCTCAATGTGTACTTCCAATGTTAGCTCTAGTAAAGACCTCCCCATTCAAACTCACTAATCACTTCTCCTAACAAGAATTAGCTCTTGGTTCAGTCCGCCCAATAATGTTTTCAACTTCTTTCCTCAATGGGATTAAAGTACCATTAATTCTCTCGTAGATGTCTATGCATAATCCCCTCCTGGATGCAACATTATTTTGTAATTAAAAAACAACCTGCATTATCATATTTTACTCATTATAGAAGTAGTTATTATTTCGGGTTTTCTCGAAGCGATGCATCATTGTCATCCAAGACAAAGTTGTTTATAATTTGTGCTAATATTTGTAGCGGTGGGACTGAATAATTTCATTATAAATATTGATGCTTCTGAAATATGCCAGGTAGTTTATTAATAACACATATTTGGGAAAATATAAGCTTTTTCACCAGTTTTTGCCTAAAATATTATTTATTAAAATGTTTCAGATTGGTATGCAGAATTTATATTAGTGCTGTTAAATTATTAATCATGATTACTTGCATCCAGAATGAAGGTTTTTGGTTACATAATGTATGTACATGTATATACATTTATATTCTTATATTTTATATTATATAAAAATACATTTAATATATTAACACAACATATTTTTCTTAAATATATATATATATATATATGCATGTCTTTGTATGTTTATATATATATAAATAATAAATATACACATTATACACATATATTATGTAATAAAAATTTTGGATGCAGTTATTCACGATTAATCATTTGACAGCACTTATTTATATATAATCATTTCTATTATAAATTGATTATTTAGGAAATAATTATTATATATATATATATAAATTATTATAACATATTTTATGCATACACATTTGTATTCTAAAATCTGTTCTAATCTATTACTTAGAATATAAATTATGGAATACTATATATGAATTATTATATATAATGTATAATATTTATTCCCATTTTAAATAACACTAGCTGTATGATACAGTACGATACTGTTTTTTTTTTTTAACCACTTCTCTTTATTTTCAGTGTGGCGTTTAATACAGCTTGGCGTTTGCTTTTGCAGAGAGAGAAAAAAATGGTAAAGGTTATTGAGGATTCCATCCAATCCATCTGTCCAAACAAGTTTATTTTTGCATTCGTCTTTTTCGGATCCCCCCAGGTCTAATGATGTCTAATCCTGTCTGATGAAGCGCTAAAGATTTCCCATATCCTAAAACAGTAAAATCCTAATTGTCGGGCCATGGTCTAATTTAGTGTTCAGTGTTTTATATGGCCGGCATCTTTAGCCCTTTTCCATGGTCTCTAAAGAGGCGTACGTTATGATCCCGCTGTCAGTAAAATCAATCCTTATCAATTTTAAAGTTCAAATTTTGATTTCATGACTTTCTGGGGACCAGCCTAGGCTGAAAATGGCTATTTCAGCCTCTTTTTTTCAGCACTCCATCTGCCTATGTATTGATTGCCCCTTTTTCTTTCTGTGCTGTGAAGAGGGAGATAAAGAAACGACTGTGACACTAGTTGAACAGTTAGTTGAGTTAAATAATGGTAATTATAGGCTCAGCCTGTATGTAACACCAGCTAATCCCACTCGAGTCCCCTTTAAAGCACTTGTTCACTTAAGCTACTGTCACTGAATTACATAACAACATATCAAGTGCTGTATTTTATGTGCGAACAGATGCAGGTTTAATTTGAAAATACATAAAAATCGAGCAGATCTCAGTCAATCCCTAATAATGACAGAGTCTTTTTATTTCTGTCTTTATGCCTCTGCTAACAAGTGTACAAGCAAAGTTATTACATTTTTCTTGGCAACCTAGAGTGGTACAAACATTGCAGTGCTGGATAGAGGGCCTGAGGATATATGGGTCCAACGGTAAACTAATGCTTCTGTGATAACTGCCCACTAAGTGGGTGGGACAAGGATGCCATGACCCTGCTGGCCTTACTACCAGTCCCTGCTAACAGCTTTGGCCTAGAGGTCAGCCCAATTTCCCCACTGCTGAGTACTCATTACACACACGGCCTGTGATAAATGCCCATAGCTGCACGTGGCTGCGTTGTCACTGCACTGGTCGCCGGGGAGGCTGCTTGAGACGGATAGTCTGAGAGTCTCAGAAGGAGTGGTTACTAAGCAACCCTTACCTGAGCCTCCCTCTTACTGCATTCTCTTTCCTCCAACTCTTTCTTACTTTTTTCTCTTTTAACTTACTCTCATTCTGTTTTTCCCCCTCACTCTCTCTGAGCTGTTATTGCAGATCTTTTTTCTCACACTGAGGAAGAAAGGATGTGGCGATGTTTATTAACGAGAACACTTTTTTTTTCTCAGTTCCAAAACCTAGTGAACTAGTGATATATTTTTTATATATATTTATAAGGGTAGGCATGCTAACTAACCCTGTGAAAAAAGTGCTCTTAATTGTAGTAGATGTGCATTTCAAATCATAATATATAAACAGTATATAAACAGTCCTTGCAGATAACATAAGATTAATGAAATTAGGGCTGGCCGAGTGTGTCACGAAGTGCACATATTAAATGTCAAATTATTATTATTAAATCTGCTTTATTTTTTTTAATCATGCTTTGATGAATTACACTGAAAAATTTACAAATGATATATCATAGTACTTATACTTGTTCTTATTATTCAAAGTACATGTATCATGATTATAATTTGAAAGTTATTTGATATTACATTTAAAGTTGATATTTAAGCTTTAACATTATAAATTTGTTATTATAAATATTAATATATCGAAAAATTTACATATATGTTTTAGTAGAAATTACATTAAATTACATTATTTTAGTTTACCATAAATGCTCTCAAAAGGCTACAGTACATTTGGTAGTAAATTGTAAACATATATCAAAGACAAAGTATAAATGAAGAAATTGCACATTCTAAATAAAAAAATGCATGTAATTTACTGTATTAAATTTAAATTCCATTAACACACAATTACAGTTTTTACTTTCATAATAATTACTATTTTAAAAAGTACAAGTAAAACTAGTAAAAGTGTTTTGCTTTTTTCCACAAATGCTGTGATGATAACTAGCTTTAGCCAATGTCTAAATCAGTACTACAGTAAAAGCATTGTGACAAAAAGTGAGAAAACAAAACCCAAAATGGTGGACAAAGCAAGATAAAAGTTAGTTTGTACGTCCAATTTTCTTTAAAGGGACACTAAAGAGACCTTCACATCACATCAAAAGTCTTTGTTTGACTTAAAGGGTGATTATCGTCTCGGTTACTTCTGTAACCCTCGTTCCCTGATGGAGGGAACATAGACGTTTTGTCATGACGACAGACTGGTGTCTTGCCTAGACCCCTGATTCGTTCTGCTTAAAAGAAAACGCCTGTGAAAATTGGCAAGTGGTTAAACAATCCTGAGCCACTCCCCTTCATCTGGGTATAAAGAGGCTACAGGTGCAACCACAACCACTCATCAAAATTGCTGTGGAGCTGAGAACGAGTCCCAGCTCTCTGTGATGGTTCAAGGTAATGGCAAGGGGACTGTTACGATAGAGAGACGGGTTGCGTACGAGTTCAAATGCAAAAACAGGTTTTAATGAAGGCTCAAGGTCAGGACAGTCATAATAAAGTGCCGACAGACAACGTTAACGGAGGCTTAAGCTGAGGCAGAGTAGTAACAAGGAAAAAGGTCAAAATACCGTTAAACAGGGTCCTTGGGGAGAGACAGAGGGAAAGTCCAGATCCAGGCAGTAATCTTCAGCGAATAATCCAACAGGTAGAATAGCTAAGAGCTAGGAACACAAATGAACTAGTAACACAAACAATGAACCGTGACCACAACTAAAACTGAGTGGCTTTTATGCTGGAGGATATCCGGGTGGAAGTGAACAGGGCAGTGACAATGGTTTCAACATAAAAGTCCGGGTTGAGCACACAGAAAAGAGTATATGAGTTCCCGATAAAAGTCCGGGAGTGAGAAGCAGAGACAAACACACAAAAGGAGTCCTGGGCGCTGGAGTCCCCTCCAGTGGCGTGAGATGGCACATCCAGCTGATGGTTACAGGGACATAATGTCTCTGTTCCCTCCATCAGGGAACGAGGGTTACATACGCAACCGAGACATTTCCTGCAGGGACCAGAGTGACTAGATTGCTGCAGGAGAAGCCAAAACTGTTGTTCCTGAAGAAGCAATTTTCTACTTCCTGAAGGGATTTCAACCTTCCGCAACAGGGGCTGCAACCTCTTGTATTTGATGTACAGTCTGGTAAGACAATGGGGAAGCAGAACTTCTAAAAACGGTCCTATGGAGACCACATCCTACCATCAGGAGGTGTGGAACCCTAGTATGGACTGACCCAAAGTGGGGCAGTACAACCTACAATCTTGTCTCTAAGGTAGGTCCTATCCAAGGAAGGAGAGGAACGACTGGCAGTAGAAAAGGGAAGACACAGGTTTACCAAGGGAAACCTGACCATGGAGGGTACACATATAGGATTACCCACAGTGAATTAACTATATGGACATCTAGCCCAGTACAGGAGCTGATCCGACCCCAGGCATGCACACCGATACTGAGCCTGGCGTCAGCTGCTCCACCCAGTCTGCTTGCAGGTTTACCCCCTGATCGTGAAACGGCGTGGTGGGAACCTAGGGCACAAATCCAGGCCGGGGTCTCAGGACAATGTGAGAGTAGGCTGGCCCGAACACACAGCACTCTTTGCTTATCGAAAATACCTGTAGGTCCCGACCCTCTTGATGGACATGAGCACTGTCAGGAACCCTGTCTTAGCAGACAGGAACTTCAGCTTGACTGACTCCAGCGGCTCAAAGGGACCTCCCTGAAGTCCAGCCAGGACAACAGACAGGCCCCTAGGGGTATCCTAGAAGGATTCAATCTCCTGGCACCCCTCAGGAACCTTACAATAAGGTTGCGCTTTCCTTCTTAGCGAGAAGAACACCAGCTTGCAAAAAGACTCCACTTCAAAGCATAAGCTTGACTCGTAAAGGGAGCTCTTGCTTGAGTGATCTTGTCTACCACCGCTTGTGGCAAGCCACTCAAGTCTGCCCCATCCAGAAGCCACACGTGAAGGTTACATAGATCTGGACATGGGTGCCAATTGGTGCTGAACCCCTGAGAGAGGAGGTCATCCCTCAGAGGTATACGCCAGGGAGGGGCTGTTGCGAGGAGCATGAGTTCCGAAAACCAGGTCCAGGTGGGCTAGTAAGTCGCAACCGCTAAGACCTGTTCCTTGTCCTCCCTGACCTTGCACAGAGGAAACACATACTTGTGTAGACCCTGAGGCCAACTGTGCACCAGTTCATCCATACCGAGAGGAGCCTCAGTCAGCGAAAAATACAGCTGGCAGTGGGAGGACTCGTGAGAGAGATCTACCTGAGCCTCTCCGAATCGACTCCAAATCAGCTGGACCATCTCAGGGTGGAGTTGCCATTCTCTGAATGTGAGCTGTCATGAAAGTGCATCGCACTTGATCGGATTGAGCTCCCCCGGAATATGTACAGCTCGCAGTGATCTCCAGAGGAGGAGATGGCGGGCGAGCTGAGACATGCTGCGTGATCGTAGACCACCCAAGTGGTTGATGTACGATACAGTCGCAGTATTGTCAGAGCGGGCCAATACGTTTCTGTCTTGCTGCAGTGGCCAGAAATGCTGCAGAGCTAGATACACAGCCAACACCTCTAGGCAATTGATGTGCCAAAGCAGAGAGGGCCCGGTTCAGAGCCCTGAGACTGCTTTCTCGTTGCATGTAGAGCCCCAGCCTGCCATGGAGGCATCTGTCGTTACCACAACATGCCGTAACACTTGTTCTAAGGGCATCCGGCACGTAGAATCACAAGGTCTGTCCAAGGTCGAAGAGAGAGCCTGAAGGGGAGGACTTGTACTGCCATGCTCAGTCCTCGAAAAATGCAAATCGCAGAAACGGTATGTGTCTCAGAAGAATCGACACATGGAAGTACGCATCCTTCAAGTCGATCGCTGCAGACCAATCCTGAGGCTGAACGCACTTGACAATGCGTTTCTGTGTGAGCATTTTGAATGGAAGCTTGTTCAGGGTTTGATTCAAAATGCGCTAGTCCAGGATGGTCGACGGCCACCACCTTTCTATCTATCTGTGTATCTATCTATTTCTTAAGTTATTATGCTGGCACCTAGTGTGCCCTGGCCTCCAGGTTGAGAACTACTGCCTTACCTGGCTATGAAAAAAAAAAAAAATAACTATTTTAAATTTCCACTATTATGGTCCAGGAAAGAAAGTTATTTAATAAATACTAATAAATATTACAAATACAGGTTCAATAATTGGTAGCACTAGACTCATTAGAGTATTTGTAAACTATCTGTTTAATAACTTCTAAACTTTATTTTGATGGGTCTAGGGATGTGCAATTAATCGAATTTGATTATCATGCGCATCTTGTCAGTAAAGCCGGATGAAGGGGAGTGGCTCAGGATTGTTTAACCATTTGCCAATTTTCATTGGTGTTTTCTTTTTAGCAGAGCGAATCAGGGCTCTATACAAGACCCCAGTCTGTCGTCATGACATAACTCATATAGTGACTGACAGACAGGGAACTTGTGGGGGTTCATTTATGTTACTTTTGGTCTACAAATAATTTCCAGTGATGGACACAAGTGGATGTTTACTGCTACTTATATCAGACTTTGTAATTGTTTTTCCAGCTGTCTGTGTTTAAGCAGACACACAAACACTGCCCTTGAAGCACCAGTGTTTAGATGTATTTTTTTTTAACATGATTATCTCAGGGCCTCAAATACATTTGCAGTCATGGAATTGAGAAACCAAAGAAAGACAATATAAAGAGTCCCCAGGGTTGTCTGTGGCTGTTTGTTTACCTAATGGATGAACTGACGGTAATTCGTTAAATGGCAGCAGAGGGCGTTCTACTGCCTGGTGCCAGCCGTTCTGTGCCCTGTTCTACTGCCACCTTATAGATAATAAATATAGTGCCACCTTGTGCCACCTTATAGATAATAAATAAAGCGAGGACCGAGTCTTATTGTCACCCTTTTTTACTTTAGCGAATATTTGTTAGGTTAAGAAAGTTGTTGAAATTAAATTTTTGTGTAGACAGAGACCTTAAACCTTTCTGACTCAAATACCCCTGTTGTTAGCATTTCCTGTATATCTGCTGTAATTCACCTAAAGAAACTGTGAATCATAAAATAGGATTCTCAGTGATTCCAAAAGTTTTAGCATTTTAATTTAGAGTTAGATTATATTATCACAACAATATTTTACTTCTTAAATATTTATTAAGTTATCTTGCTGGCCCCTAGTGTGCCTCCTGGTTGAAAACCACTTCCATACAGACTTGGAAAAAAAAGAAAAGAAAGAAGCTATTTTAAAATGTAAAATATTTACTAAATAATAATATTACATATTACAAACACAGGTTCAATAATTGGTAGCACTAGACTCGTTAGAGTATTTGTAGACTGTCTGCTTAATAACTTCTAACACTTTATTTTGATGGGTCTAGGGCTGTGCAATTAATCGAATTTGATTATCATGCGCATCTGGTCACATGAATAACAGTAAATTGCACAAAAAACTTGTTTTCAAATGGAGAGACATTTACTACACAGAGCTATTGTTCACTGACAAGCTATGAAAAGCTCATTCAAAATCAAACGCAAACGATTTATCTGCAATTTTGAACACAATATTGCCTAGCTTGTCAGTGAACTATGGCTTTACTGATGAGATGTGCATATTATGATTAATTTCACAGCTCTAGATGGCTCCAACATACTGAGTATGTACCCGCTTTGGATGTTATCACTCGATTGAATGGGCACGTTATCAGTCGTTATCATCCCATTCATATGGGTCAGTAGGGGCCTGCTGCACCTACTGGTAGATTTAGAAGGCTGTTATCATCAATCGATCGTTTTTTTGGTCACACTGTACGACAATAATCCGAAGTGGCTCGAGTATGAGAAACTTTGCAAGTATTATTCTACTAACTCCAAACCTACCCTAACAGTCTCTGAGAGTTAGTAGACATGTAGTTACAAATTAAAGAAAATAGTTTGGTTATATGTAGTTACAAAGTTACTATATATATATATATATATATATATATCCTATGTATCACTTTCTCCCTCAATATTCCAAACAAAAACCCATAATGGTAGCTGTAGTGCAGTGTGCTCAACGACTAACCATCCAATCATTTCTCTGCTTTAGCTCTTGCCAATACATTGCGGTGATTGAGCAGCTCAGTAGGGCATAATGCCAGGCTTAACTCTCCACTGCAGCAAATACAGCCCTAAACAGCTGGCATACAGCACCTCAGCGGGCCATTACTGCAGCGAACATGATGATAATACATTATAGTTTAGTTCCTGCATAAAAGTACAGCACAAAGAACAAAATGTAATCGCTGATATTGTTTACCGCTGTGCCAGACACTTTGTAGTTATGAACTAGTGTGTTATGTGTATAAGAGCAGGATCCTCTGAAGGCAGATCACAAGCAGTTCGGAGAGAGGAGAGAATAGGTGCTAAAACACTGTCTAACAGACCTCCCTTTCATTCCTGAAGAAACAAACACATCTTGCATGTGTACTGAAGATGCCACAGTGTGCACTCAAAGTCTTTGAACGTGTCCTTCTGGGTTTTTAAATGAGTCTGAATGACATTATTTGTTGCTGTAAGAGCTATAATGTTTGGATACATACGCATTGACATAGCTGGTTTTTTTTTTTAATAAATGTGGGGGAAATGTTTCTCTATGTTGCATACAAGAGTCATTTACAAAACAAAATGGCAATAAAATTGAACGCAGCTCTGCCAGCGCTATCCTGAGTCTGACAGGAAGCGTATAACTTTTCTATATAAACAGCGCACAGAAACGTACATGCAACTCAACGTAAAGAGAAACAGATTGCCAGTGAGGTATCATGGAGTCTGCCAACCCGTTCATGATGTATTGAGATTCACTCTGACACTAATTACCTTAAATTAACAGTAGAGTTTGGTGTGACAGTTCAGGTAACTATTTTTCTATCAGTTTCAGATGAATGGCTTGGGGGAGTTGCTTGAAGGATGCTGTTGACAATTGGATTCTCAACGTATCTGCTGCAATCAATTTTTTTCCCTCCTCCTCTCTTTCCCCTCTCCCTCCCCTGTTTCTCTCCTCTCCCCCTCTCTCCATCTGTGATGTGAGGGGGGCATCGACGCAACCACAGCAATTAAGATGTTATGAGCTTATGTGTGTGTGACACCACGGATGTTGTCTTAAAATATCACTAGGTCTCAAATGAACCTGCAACATGGCTACACTTGCTCACGTATAGAGATTGTTCATGTTTTTGGCAATGCACTGCATATAAGAGAATGGCTACATCAGGCAATAAGGATAGTCAGTTGATGTGTATCAGTGGGAGAAGCATTCTAATTCTAGAGATCATTTGATTGGACAAAAATTTGTGTGGTGCTGGATGAGTCAATTTTTCTGGCTTGCTTTGCTGAAAGAGAAAGATTGTATTTTTAATCTGTAAATATGCTAAATGTTATATTTTTCTGAAAAGCTAACACACATTAAGGTCACCGTGATTTTGCCAAGACATGATCCTGAATTAACATCTTTTGTTGATCCTGGATCAACATTACTCTCCAAAAATATAAACTTATCCCAGTCCTTACCCTTAAACCTACCCCTACCCAAAATGTACGCCTAAAATCAACGGGAAATGATAGCTGATTAACAAGGGTGTAGAAGCACATAACTATGATTATAAGCCTAAAACAGATATTTCCAGAACATTTATTTCTCAATTTTGATTGGTTGGTTGACAAGGATGTTGATCCAGGAACATCCAGGAACATGGTGAAATCATGCTCACCCGCACATTAAGTAAACCCTTTTTTTAAAAAAAAAATAGTATTAAAGGTTTTATGAATGGTTCATATTTTGGTCTTGGGAGTCCTAAACAACAGGTTGACATCCACGCAAGGTCATTTTCTTAAATATGCATTTTATAATATGCATACAGTATAATACGACTCCCAAATTATTCATTCAACTATTAATTTTCCAAACCATTCCAGTGATTGGTTGATTTATTTTAAATCAGCATTTGTGAACTTTTACTGGTGATAAAGAATGAATTTGGATTTGGTAACACTTTATATCGATGTTCCACTTTAGATATTCAACTAAAAGTAAGTAACTTTGCAACTACATGTCAACTAGCAGTCAACTGCAGTCTGCTTAATATCTTCTAACACTTTATTTTGATGGCTCCACAACATACTACGTAATGACTATCATCTCGCTTACGTATGTAACCCTCATTCCCTGAAGAAGGAAATGGAGACGTCACATAAGATATGACTGGCGAAATTGGGATCTTGCTTTGGGACAACATGTGAGCAGCTTGGGGCTCTTCTCTTAATACTCATTCTTTTGAGAGATAATAACTTTATACATACACTTTCAGATTTACAGTTTTGCAAGATGATTTTATTCACTTAGAGCGGTTACACACTGTATGAAAGGTCATTTCAAACATCCATAATGGGTCACTTTAAAATAAATGCTTTCTATTCAAAGAACCCAGAAAAATATATATTACTTTCCAATCTTTCCAATCCCAAATGTTTGAAAGTTTATCTATTTGTTTACATTATTATTATTATATTATATATTTCTAACCCTACCTAGTACTGTCCTATTGAATGTCTCTCAGTTCCCCTCAGTCTCTTTAGCTGGTGTACTGGAGTAGATTATGTCCTCCAGGATCTCTAAAGAGAGCTTAGGGAGGATTTGTGGCTTGGTGGAAAGGACCAAGAAAAATGTTTTTTGATCAATTATTCACCATCTCACAATACCTTTCAGGCAGAGCATTGCATCTGTGGCAGCTCGGCATTACACCTTCCTCTCTGTCTCTCTCTCAACTACCCCAGGCCTCCCTCTCCCACCCCCAGAGAGCAGCCCAGCTAACAGCCAAGATGCTGCAGATAATGGTGGCAATTAATAACATGCCATAATCTAGCACTGGACTAGCAGGGGGTGGAGCGACTGAGTGTACATGTGTTTTTGTGTGCGGTCGTGTGTGTGAAATCTGAGGGATGCAGGTGTTGTGTGCTTTTAGAGTTGTGCTTTGCATTTCAGGGCTCTGTATTTTGTGCCAAGCCGCAGTTCAGCTCGCACCACACTGGCACATAGCTAAGTGCCGGCAGAAGAGCATTTGCCGCTGCGCAAGTTCATCGACACAGCTAGTCTATTGTGCCTGGCTGAGTGTAGAGTGTAAACTGCGTCACACAGGTGTGAGGCCATGCTAACCTTGAGCGCAGCAACTACCCACAGCATGGTGTTAACGTTTTCTGGTTGATATCTTGAAAGGAGGGTGCCGTAAGACACATATAACTTGTTTGTGTCTTTTAGCAAACTCATGCCATATAAGAACATGCTAACAGTTATTTCACAAACTGAGGCACAGTTTCAAAGGTATTGCCATCTGGAATGGGAATAAGTGAATACCTTGACACTGATATTGTCTTTTGTCTGTTTCTGTCTGTTGAACAAAAAAGGATAATCATGTTGTTTTCCATGCAATTGTAATGAATTGGGTCCTCGCACAACACCATAAAAGTTAGTAACATTTTATTCTAGGATGCTTATTAGCATGCATATTACTAGAATATCAGTCATTAGTAATTAAGCACATATTAACGCCTTGTTGTATATCTCTAATCCTACACTGTAAAAAATGACTGTGATTTTAACGGTAAAAAAAATGTAAAAACCTGTTAAATGGTTAAGGATAAATTCCTGTAAAATTTAGATGAAAAAACGTAAACTGGTATTCCCACAATTCCCTGCATTGCATTTCAAATTTTGTTTGAATTTGAAATTTCAAAATTTGAAATTTTTTTTGTTTGAGTTTTTTTCTTAGAACTGTTTCATCTTTGTTTTTTCTTATCAGTTATGTTTACTCGTGTTGTATGTTACATGTAATGTTGTTACATTAATGTTTATTGCTTATTTTAGTTTAACGGATCTCAATATGATGGTGTTTAGTGTATGAATGACACTGAGCACCTTCTATATATGTTTATATTTAAAAGCTTGTAATGGGATTTGGTTCATCATGTGACTTTCTCATCACCACTTGCATTTGGTACTTATCAGTGTATTTCACTGGTACAAAACAGATTTCAGTATTTTAATAGGTTGGTGCATTAACATCTCTCATTAAACTGCTGGTTTCATCATTTGACAGTGTTCTCAATACTTAACAACTACTTATTAAATATTTATAAACAGCAAATTAGGAACTTATTGAGGAAAAATTGTAGTTAATAGGGAATTAGCATTCCCTATTCTAAAGTGAAACCTAGTTTAATTACTTAAAAGTGGTCCATATGACTACTATACTTTATTTCATGTCTTCTGAACCCATATCATAGGTTTGAGGGAGGAACATTGAAATATAAAATCTTAATATCCAGATTGTCTTAAAGATTTGTTATTCATTAATTAATTATTGTTTTAAGTTAAATCTTTTTAATGAATTGTTGGATCCATTTGACAAAACCAACCCAGAGGGCACAAGCTGATGATAGATACATTTTTTGGTTGAGAATTAAAATCGGGTTGAACTTAAATATTTGATGTTGTCTGAATGTCAAACTGACATTGACGTTCAATTTGTATTGAAAAGAGGGACCAGTACATCCAGGTACAAAAGGTGTTACTGAGGCTGTATTCTTTTTAAAAGTATACCTGTGTACCTCATTTGCATATTAGATGCATATTAGTACCTAAAATGTACTTAAATGGTACATGTTAGTACCTCATGAAAGGGTACAGCCACAGGAACAGCTTCTTTTCCAAAGAAGAAAATGATACAGATTTGGAATGACATGAGTAAATGATATCAACATTAATTTTTGCGTGAATTATTCTTTTGTGTCTGTGAGACATTTATAAATATTCCAGGGAATTGAAATGCAACCCTTTAAGTCTGCACGAGTTTATTAACGTCCTCTGTGGGAGTGCGCGACGTGTTTATGAGTTTTAGTGTGAATGTGTGCACAGTCAGCCTTGATGCTTGTTAAAACACTTCCCCCTGTGTTCGTGCTCATAAAAAAAGTTGAGCTCACGGTAAGTGTGGGAAGCTGTTAACTCGCTCTCTTCTCAGTCCTCCCACTTTTGTCCATTCCGCTGTCGTCTTTTTTACCGCTGTAGCTTCCAGAGGAAGGTGCTCTCTCACAGTCACTACGGATTCCCAGACTTGTGTCTGTATGCACGTTGATTTAGTCAGCGTTTGCAGCCAGCCAGACACCCCGGGCCTGGAAAAGCAGGCAAAGTTTACAAACCTCTCGCCATTTGTACACTCCTATTACCCACGATGGTCAGCGCATTAGTAACTGTCAATGGGCCCGGCCCTAACGCACTGCTCTCATTTGACCCAATTCATTTCAGTGGGTGTGTCCGGTTGGCATTGATATATGCCCCACAGTATTTTCCTGATGTATAATCCCTCAGTTCTTTGCTTACCAGGGCTCTCTTACCTTTAGGAGGGGGCCAAGGCCAGACACTGATGAGATTCAAGTTGGGTTTAGTTTAAGTGTGGGGAAGGGGGAAAGGGCAGGGGACATTCTGGTGTTATGCTAATGTTATGTATGCGTGGGATTAAGTACAAACATGCTCACGGACATGATTAATTTGTGACAAATAGCTAAATCTTATACTTTGACATACATAATATGACATACATTTTAAAAATAGTTAAAAGAGAAAAAAAATGTAAAATAATACAGGTTATTGGAGTAGTACATAAAGAAAATACATTCTACTCTTTTTACTATAAAATTTCCCATTTAATTTGGTGTATTACATACTGATTCTTTTTGTCTCCACACCAAATTTGTTTATTTTTTCAGTGTATAAACATGATAACAATTTTATTGGGTCCCACTTTATATTAAGTGGGTGGAGTTGGTGAAGTTGGTGCACCTCTGTAATACCAGTGTATATATATGGTAACTCCTCCCGGAACGGCCGACTTAATATAAAGTGTAACATTCTGGACACCAACCACAATTTATATGTAAAGCCTAATTTACTGCCCGCTGCTGTGTAAGATCAGAGTAATTACAGTACATGCTAAATCCATAGCAATTGTCTATTTAATATAAAGTGCTGTTAGTCCTGTTACACATTTGTAATTAAACATACCATTCTTAGGGTTGTTACTGTACATGTGTGAAGTTACAGAAATATTACAGCTATAGATACTATGTACTTGTGTGTACTTACTGTGGCTACATACTAGATACACATTTAGTTACTATGGAAGTACACAGGTATTAGGGACACTTAATATAAAGTGGGACCAAGGGGGACCTTTAATTGTAATGGCAATACATTAATCGGTTTACACATTAAATATTGTGAACTTACAACCAACAATGTTTTAGTTATTCATTAAATTAAATTATTTCTATAGTTACCAGTGCATTTACATTATATAAATTAAAATTAGTATTTTATAACTTAATTGTGAATAAACTGCATATTTATAAAAGTTTATTTGCAAAAACAGATAACTCAGGGGTTTAGTATTTTTGGTAGTTGTTGTTATTTTAAGCTAATTGAAATAACCCAACTGCACTTTAACTGAGATTAACCGGAATGCACAATGAAAAAACACGATTTTTATTAAATCTGATTAAATAGGTAAAAACTGAGTCATCTGCTTTTCCAAATAAGCTATTTATATTTTCCTAAATTAATAAATGCTGTAAAAAATATTGATTCCTGATGTGTTAACTTAAGTTGACAGATTGAACATTACTATAAAATTGGTTAAAAAATATTTTTAATGCTACATTTTGTATATTCTGTAGTTGCTCCTTTATTTTCACTAATGCTATGCTATTAATAAAATAGGATTTCTTATCATGTGCTTTTTTTGTCACTTAAAATTACTCTGCTCTACTGCTACATATAATCAGTGCTTGTTTTCATTTGCTATGTACTCTCTGATACTGGATAATAACCCATCAAATATTCATGTGAAGTTTTTGGTCTGATGTGGTCACTAAGATTATTGGAAATCAGTTAAAATGTTGAGATCTACAGGGATCCAGTGATAGAGACATAGAAGAGCTTATCACACAGACTTCGAAGTTTATTTTATTATTCATACATCGACAAATAGAGGAATGAAGGGCTAGGTGAAAGAATGATTGTTAAATGCACGTTCGAGGAAGGTGAGACAGCGAGCAGGTGGAGGGAATCTAAATTGAAAGAGGGATGTAGAGATGGAGAAAATAGAGGTGCTGGAAGAGAGCAGGGTGAGGGCTTTGCTCTCGAGGTGATTGCCTCCCCTCGATATTGCTCCTCACCTTCAATGCTCAACGGCCCAGGAGAAATTTCACCATGCATCCCAGATCTTCCCAATGACACCTTTTTCCCTCTCCCTGAAACATTTTCATCCCATCTCTCCTGCGTTTGTTATTCTTCTGGCGTGGTGGTGAAGAAGAGTGGAAGAAATTCATGAAATCTTCACCTTTTCATCCCCCTCCGCAGCTCGCTCAAAACGCTATCGGACCGCCGGTCCACAGCTCTCTATATTGCTCTGCATAGCTTGGCATAAATCACTCTGGCCCCAACTGCAAAGCACTCTTTTTCTCCATTGGACTCGCAGATTTAGTGGCATTTCAAATAGATAAACACAAGCAACATCTATCAACACAACAAAAAAGGGGCCTTAATCAAAGGGCCCTGGTCCTTGGTCTGCGGTGTCTCCATTTACCTTGAGATAAATCCATTGGGGTGACCAGCGCTGCGGCGGGGGTCTGACAAATCACCCGCGTCAGGCTGCACTGTGCTAGAGCTTATTGGCCTTTCTCTAAGTGGTCTTACCCTTCACCGAAAAGGATGGTGCTTGTCAAGCAAGGCCAGATTAAAGCTAGACAAAAAGAAATGATTTGTTATTAGAGAACACCCATTGTGAATCTCTTAAAAGGAAACAAATATGTATGAGAGCCAGATATTCCTTGGTGTGTGTGTGTAGGACAGCAGTGTATGAGGATAAAGAGCCATGGAGATGAGGCAGAGGTGTGAGGTCAGTGATATCCCAACACGGGCACGGGGCTGGAGTTTGTGTACATACTGGAAACTGCATGTTAGACAAACGGACCATTTAGGAGCACGATATTCTTATGTGGGTTGCATAATACTTTTTTTTTTTTTTTTTTTTACAGTGAATCAGATACAGTAAGAGCAGAGAAACTGTATTATAAAATACAAAATATGAAAACTGTAGAAAAACAGAAAAGGTACTAGAAATTTTCACAACAAAATGCATGCATATTATAATATAAGGATAAAACGCCTGTTAAAAATCAATACAGAAAAGTCCTTAATATTGACACATACATTGGTCCCTATTTTTATGACCACTCCTGGGTTGTAGAATGTAGCAGTTTATAGTATTTTTTTTTTTTTTGCATTAGATAGAGCAAGCTTATCACAATAAGCCAACTATTTTACAGCATAGATTTTACTAGTTAATTTATTAATACAATGTAATTAAATTATTAATATGTGGGTAATATATGTTTGTTCACAATAAAACAATGGTAATTTCCAGCTTGAAATGCTAAAAATTTTACAACCAAAGTTTAAATATTATATACAAATCTACTCAAGTACTTTGGTTATTGTTTTTATTTATTGTGTATATTTTATGGTATTTGTTCATTAATATCAGCACAATACAGTTTGGGGTTTGTTTTACTTTCTTTTTTTTTACTTTCTGATTTAACACAAGGAAATGCACATACAGTGAAGGGGAATGTTATTTTAATAAAAGTAACATTACATTATTCATTGTTTAAATGTAATCAAATAAATATTTATTAATAATGAATGATTGTTAACCTATTTATATATTAATTTGCATATTTATGTATTTATGTACTTATTTAAAATGTAATAGTATATATATTGATATATGATTAATGTTACATAAAAACGTAAATGACCCCCCCTGATCCCCTATAGCATACATGAATCTATACAGGTGGAGCTTGGGAAGGTGGAGGGTTTCTGAAGCGCTAGTCATATATTTGAATGCTGAGCAGAGAGCTCATTGGCTACTGATATAGCAGAGAACCAATCAACTTTGCCATGTGATAAGGATTTTATTATGTCAGATTGAATTAGACCTGATTGAACTGCAGAGACATTTAAAGTTACATGCCAAAACTATATAAATATAATTATATTAAATATATTAACATAACATTTTTCTGAATTATATACATGCATGTGTGTGTATTTATATATAGTTTTTACAAGGCTTTGTGGAATACTCGATTCTGATTGGTCAGTCACCACATTCCAAGGTTTGTTATTCCCAGATAACAACCGGTAAACCTAATAACACAGACTCATCCCGGTAACTTTGAGTAATCTTAAACTTTAACGTAATTAGATCAATCCGCTGTTGCTGACAGTTTGGTGCCATCCAGTGGCTTAAAAATTCTTAACCACAAGTTAAAATGGAGGACTTCAACATTAAAGGTGCTCTATGCGATCTTGCAAAACACTAGGGGTACAGGATGTTCACCAAAGCAAAAACAAACTTCGGCCAACCAATCACAAGAAGAGGTGGGGTTTAACGCGTGCAAACAAACTTCGCCAACCAGTCGGCAAGAAGAGGTGGGGTTTAACACGTGCAAACAAACTTTGGCCAACCAATCGGCAAGAAGAGGTGG
>JAUMHR010000050.1:10188826-10199934 GCA_032361145.1 Enteromius fasciolatus
TCGGCAAGAAGAGGTGGGGTTTAACACGTGCAAACAAACTTTGGCCAACCAATCGGCAAGAAGAGGTGGGGTTTAACACGTGCAAACAAACTTTGGCCAACCAATCGGCAAAAAGAGGTGGGGTTTAACGCGTGCAAACGAACTTCGCCAACCAGTCGGCAAGAGTTTGTTTTTGTTGTGGTGCCCAAAGTGTTTCTTTTGGTATTGCAACCTCTGTATTGTATTTCGAGACTGGGTTTTTTACCAATGTATTCAGAGGGCAGACAGCAAGACGATCGAGGGGTGATGCATACAGTTTGAGTTAAAAATGAAATCGAGCTAAAATCCTGCAACATCGCATAGAGCACCTTTAGTTCCGACATGTACGGCAAAAGCAGTTGATTTCAGCAGTGGATAGAAGATGGCTTGACTGGCTCCTCGGTTGAAATAATTATTTATTATTGTATTATATAATTTATTTATTGTTTATTGTTTTGTATTTATTTTTATGGTGCAAGAAGCTGTGTAATAAGTGGGATAATGTACAGCCAGCAAGTTGTTATTGCAGAATAAAGCTTCACGTCTGGCTGCTGATCTTTATTCTGCGATAACAACCTGCTGGCTGTACATTATCCCTTACATAATAAATATGCACAGTACACACACACATATTATGTAAACAAAATATTTTTTTTGAATGCGATTAATCATGATTCCCTAAGAGCACAAATTTAAACAAAAGTTGTTTTCATTTTAGAGATGAAGTCTAATTTACTAAAATACATACACTTTCAAATATGCAACAAGTATATTATCAGCCACTCTCTTCATTTTAACTTGGGATATTTTTGCAAGTAGTGTTCCTATTTTTCTTTTAAAAACTTCCAGTAGTGCACTTACAGCCCATGCCCTCCTGTCCTGTTCATTTCTCATGCCCTTTAGCGCCGCCTTTCAGAATGCACCTGAAGACAGAACGTCTTTCAGCAGCTACCAGCTCATGATAAAGAATACCACATGTAGCTGTCTCCACAGCTCATGCCCACCCTCAGCCTGTAGTAACATTAGTACAGTAGTGCCCTCAGCTTCTGGGGAGATGTTCGTGCGGGGCCTATGACAGGAAAAATGGGTGAAAAGCACCGAAAGAGAGAGAGAGAGAAAGGACAGGTGAGAGTGTGAGGGCGAGAGATAGAGGGTGGGAGGGGGTGGGAAAAAGAGAGAGAGAACCTGTCAGGCTAATGGCCCCTCGAGATTGGCTGTCTCTCTCTCTCTTTTTCCAAAAGTAATCTCCACTAGCTCTAAGCAGGTGTACCAGGGCCTGCCACACCATAAATAAAATGGATTGGCAACTGAATGGGGAATCGCATATAAAGCAATAAAGCAATTTTCAATCACAGTCTGCTTGCCAGGCTTCACTCTCGGCCATTGTAGACTTTAGTCAGTCCCAAGGTTATGGAAACAGTTAGTGAGACATGGGGTGCTCAGACCCCTTCCCCACACAAACACACACGCGCACGGCGACATACTTCACAACAGGGAGGTATCGCAGTCATACCCACAGCACATAAAACTGACCTTGCCAGAGGTGCTGCCGCTGGCTCTGCTGCCAGAATGCATTGCCAGGTCCTGCAGCTGGGATAGCTGGGAAATGATGCTAGGGAATATGTAATTCCAATATGTGATGCTTGCCACTCATTTATTTCAGGAATATTGATATTCCAGAAGTCTACAGTTAACAGGTGAATCGTGTTTTTCTGATGTATATATGAATGGCATTTATAGAAGTTTCAGAGTAGAAATACTTAAAATTAATAGTAGAGATTGACAGGATACCCTGTAAACCTACAAGTAAATCTGCCCCAAATGTGTGAATGTTAGATAAACAAAATATAAAACCAATTCAATAACATTTAATAAGTTTGTTAGGTTTTAAATGATTAAAGGGTTAGTTCACCAAAAAAAAAAGTCATTAATTACTCACCATCATGTCCTTCCAAACCCATAAGACCTTTTTTATCTTTGGAACACACATTAAGATATTTTTGATGATATTGGGAGAGCCATCTGTCCCTACATAGAAAGCAATACAACTGAGATGATCCCAGATCCAGAAACATAGTAAAAACTCCAGTATAGGATGAACAAAGGTCTTATGGGTTTGAAACGACATGAGGATTAATCATTTTGGGAGAACTAACCCTTTAAGTCTTAATGGTATATGATACATTGTGTATTAAACCAATTTTACGTCATTTTAATGTATTTGGAGTATTTATGTTTTTATAATGAAGAACAAGTAATCAGACCGAATAGGTGTGTCAAGTATAAAGTATTTGATGATACAAAGTCTTATAAATATTGTTAAACAGAGGAGGTTTTCTGGGCTGTGAGGTGAGACTGTGGTGTGTAACATCCGTTTACAGGTCTAGCCCGCTGTGAGCCCAGCTGTGTTTTCTCTGAGTGTGCAGGTATGCGTGTTGTGTTCAGAGGCCAGACAGTGATAAAAGGCCCTGCTCCCAGGACCCCTGACTAACCCAGCTGTGACAAATAGTTTCCCTCGTACCCCTCTCATCATTGCTCTCAACCCTGGGCGTGAATTTCTTTGGCAAACAGCTCGATTGGATGGGCAAATGTTTAGCCAGCTTCGAAGGAGTGTTTGGTCTGAATATTTTTAAGTAAATGTTTGCACAGTTGTTTCGACTGTCTGTTTTAACTTTCCTTTGCAAGATTTTTTTTTCCTGTCAGTGGGATGAGTTTCTCACCTGACTTTCTCACTTGATTTTCAGATATTTAGATGATGTGTAGCTCAAAGCTCAGTATATAAAAATATAATTTTTAAGAGTGTATGTCTATTAAAATAATAATGTACTATAATACATAGTAACGGACTACAAGGGATTCTTAAAAGTTTCCGAATGCTACAGAAATGTATATAAACACACAGAAACATTTGCAGACGGAAGCATTTCACATATCTTCTACTGGCAAGGTTGTTTGTGCTACAACCTTCAAATAATTTACAGCTGGTGAAACGCGCACTGTTAGCCACAGAAGTGTCTTTAAATCTTTGCTTTCAAAGTCAAACGTCAGATAAAGCACAGAGAAATAATGTTTATTTTCCACTCTGTGTCCACTTCTCACCATAGACCATGTCAGCAGGATAATAGAAGTTCTCCGGTTTGGCCTAGACTGCAATGTTTTTAGGTGCCATAAAATATGCCCCGGATGTTGAAAAATATTACCAGAATCACATTTTAGCTTAAGTGCAACTGCAGCATTTGATAAAGGTCTTACAGAGCATTACTAGAGATTGAGCACGGTTACGTAGTGCTATCTGGCATTTTGGTAAGTTCGATCGCATGCATATCAAGATAAGTGGCGTAGGTCACTTTAGGGTGAACGAGGCATCTGCTTTACCCAGAATGGCCCTGGTGGAATATCAGAGATGGCTTAGAGATCACTTATACCCCTGTCTCTTCGTAATGAACTGTGAAGAGCAGTATTCGGAGGCCTGGACGTCCCACAAATTCTCCCATAAAACCATCTTTTGTCCCTCTTTGTTTATTTGAGTGCATTTTCACAGTGGAAATATGCGAGATGTTATGTTACACCCTATTGATTACCTGTGTTAATTAAAATTTTAATTAAAGTTTTTTATGGCGTGCATTTGCGCTTGTGATAATAGTACGAGAAAAGAGCACAGGGTCTATAAATTGAGGCTTTATTTGCGAGCAGCAGCCATCAACAAATACAACAGTGTACATAAAATTTTACTAACATTGATTCTGAAAATATTAATGTTACTTTAACATCTGAGATGTATTATTCAATTTAAAACTACAAAGCATAAAATCCAGGAGCTATAAGTCAGTTAATGAAGAGGAAAAGTCCATTACGAACCTATCAAAATCTGGATCATCTGATTCACATAAGTGCCTTGGATTATAACCAGAATCATTTACCTCTGCTGCTAGAGGCTCTTTACAGTAATACACACTCGGCGGTGAACCTCGCCGGTTACGGGATGGATGGCTAGTTAGACAGATGAATGGAAGCGTGCAGTCTTTGATTAAATGTATTGTCATTTCCTATCCATTTCCATAATATCATATTCTGCCTTATGAAAAGAAAAGCTACCCGGGTGAGTGCGAGGCTACAGGTTTGTCACCGTAATGAGAATGTCTTAGCCTGCCGTCCTTTTGAAATGCATTTGTTTACGTGCTGCTAATTTATTTTAGCTTAATCGCTTGACGTATTAAAAGCCACTTGCATCTAATTTCCAAGATAAACAATTTCCTTAGGACCACTGACGTCAAGAGAAGCGGCAAAAGAGAAAGGGAAGCAGAAAGACTCTGCAAGTTAGTAAACCATGAGAGTTCAAACAGCTTTAATGAAAGTAGATTGATGTGAGGCTGGAAGGTATGCTAGAGGCTCTCTGGACCTTCTCCTCCTCCTCCACGGTCCCCCCGTGGCCTCCTCTCTGAGTGCCGGACACAAAAAAAGAACAGTTGGGACTAATGTGTCTCCTTTGGGATGACACCATGGGGACATCATTCTACTGCAATGGCCAGCCGGCCCACTGGGGGCTCGGTAATGTGTACGCCATTGTTAGGCCGGCGATGATGCCTCTGCATGTTGTTTTAAGGGCTTAAACCTTCCTAAAGAGCCCATTGTCTGAGGATCCTACCCTCAGCTGTCTCCTGCCCTGGGGTATGGCTGGACAAGATGGATTGTTTTAAAGCCTGCGGCATTATGGTCATGATGGACCTATAAGTCTATTAAGGTATTTTAAAACAGAAACTCTCTGAAATGTAAAAATTGGATCGATTTGAATAGTATCGTGTTTGTTGCATTCAAAAATGGCTGCAGTGATTTTAGTTTTCCATCCCTCATAAAACTCTCCCAAGATGTGACATTGTAATGATGTGCCATAAGGACTTCAATCAGTGATTCAGCTCTTGGTTTGTGGTTTTTATGACCAGTCCCATATTCACAATACTCTACGGTTCAAAAGGGCATAGCCCTTTCACCTCAAACACCGTGTCTCATACGTTCTTTAATCGAATAGCCATGTAAGACTTTACTTTCTCATGCTTTGGGTATAATAGGGTCACTGTATTGATTTGATATTTATCATCATATACTGTTTTTATCTCCTCATTTATGTCTCAAAGGAATTTTATCATTCGATTTTAGATTTATGTTTCATTTCTCCCATCCAGCGTCTTTGTTCCTGTAGGCTGGAGCTTTTTGAATAGTGTAAAGGTGTTACTTGGGCTCTAGACAAACATGGATTTGTTGTCCAGGCTTTGTCAAAGGTCAACCGCGGAGGGGTCCTTTGACAGCCATTCCAAACTAAACTTGCTACATCTCTAGTGTGTAGTGATTAGGGAATATCTATTATGAAGCAGGTAAAAAATGGTCACCGGAGCCTTTTCAAAAAGAGGTGATTCATAACAGGCTAAAAGGTCATGTCAAGTGGCATGTTAGTATTTCACTTTAACTTTGATTAAAGATTTTTGGAAAAGATGGGAAAAACGACTCAATAGTGGGGCAGCCCTCCCTCTTCTCTTGAGCGCCGGTTCTATATTTTCTGCAGAAATCGATAAGGTGGGAACTGAAGAAGCTATTGCTACTCAGTCAGGGCACATGGTCCTTCCATTCATCCTTCCCCTCTCAAAGTGTCAGGAGAGCCTCCTGAAGCATACTAATACGGACTCAGTGCTGCACACGTTTAAGACATTTCCACCCATAGTTTGTTTGATTTTTATAGTATTTTGCATTACAGGGTATTGTGTAGCATTATATATAGTATTCTGCGGTAATGATGGTACTGTGAAAAACTAAGACCCATCTCTACATGTTTCTTATTGAATTTCCACACATAATGCAAATAGAAATGCATATTGACTTTAAATATAAAATGGCTATAGAAACCAAAATAAATATAAGTGTATTATTATATTATATTATATTTTTCTTGATCTAAACCACATTAAATCTGTAAGTATCGTTATACAGTATACTGTTAATATTGTAAATATAGTGTTACAATTTAATGTATTAAAAAAATAATTTAATATGTTGATTCTGAGTTCAAGAAATATTTCTCATTGTTTTGACTGTTAAATAGTTGAAAAACTAGTTGTAAATATTATTATTATTTATTTATTTATTTATTTTTAAAAAACTTTAAACTTATTAACAAAACTACTTTTAAATTATTTCTATTCTATTCTATTAAATTATTTCTATTCTATTCTATTCTATTCTATTACAGTAACCCTTACATGCTTAACATGTAGTTACGTACAGTTCATAAACTGTCAGTATACCATTCTGTCCTGTTTCAATTATTGTCCTATGAGACCAATACAGTATACAGAGACTCATGTCAGATGAATATGTATCCCCATCAGCGAGCATGTTGTGCCGTTTGCAGCCTGATAGCTAGTAATATGAATGTAACTGTAGTCAGGCTCAGGGGACACAGTCGCAAGCTGCAATTACTGGCGGGCCTGGTGTAATGGGAAACAAATTTGCAGGAATATTGCCGGCCATTCATCTTTATTTACACAGCCGATAATGAGGCCCTGTGTTAATCTGGCTCTGAGGATTCTCCGTGTGCTGAGTGCCGCACTGGCTTAAGAATTCCATTGCCTGAGGGATAAATCAGGAATTCACTCCTCCAGTCTCTCTTGTATTGATCAGCTCCGGAGGTGGATGAATGTTTTTTACAACTCTGCCTCCTAATACTTGGAAAACTCAATTCTGAACAGAGGGACAAAGGGCTTTTTGTATATCCGACCCCCTAAGAGTTATGACTAAAGATATAGAAATACTGTTTAACAGGGATTTGAATGTGCCGTTTTTGGGTAATATTTTTAGCTCATGGCCCACTTCAGTGTACAAAGACAGCTGCAGATTAGACTGCTCTGTGTTCTGAAATATGTGCTCATAAATTGACTATTCACACATGTTAGCTGTCAGAACATTGCCTTTCCTCGCTGTCTGCTGCATTGAAGTGCAATCAGTCACCGAGCATGTTGATGAGGATATGAATATTATTATGTGTTCTATAATATAAGCATTATTTTATGTGGATAGAAGCCATTCCTCACACATGTAAAACATCCATCAGTGAATATAGATGTTTGTGCGTTTTTTTCTCCTGTTCCTTTTGCAGATTTATTCAAAACAGTACACTTGTATATTTCTAATAAAATACAATTTGCAACAGTCTGAGATCGAATTGAGTTCAATTATTTGTTACTGCCACTTGAATTTTGACAGTAAAAACACAGCATTTAGTTGGAAAATAACAAATGACACCTTCTTACCATAATTTAACATTAGTTAATGAACAAACAATGAAGAATACATTTATTTTTTATGTATTTATTAATCTTTGTTAATGTTAGTTAATGAAAATACAGTTGTTTTTGTTAATTCATGTTAGTTCACAGTGCATGTTAACAATGTTAATGTTAACGTTATTTTAATAACGCATTAATAAATGCTAAAATTAACATGAACTAGTATTAATAAATGCTGTAGTATTATTCATTCTTAGTTCATGTTAACTAATGTTGTTGAAAAAGGTTTTCTTTATACAATAAAAGTCAAAAGATCTCATTTGTGTTGGACCCAAGTGTTCTTTAAAATATCTTCTTTTGTTTTCCTCGGGAGATAAAAAATATGTACAGGTTTGGAACAACATAAAGGTGAGTAAATAATGCAAGACTTGTCTTTGGGTGAACTATCCCTTTGAGGAGAATATTTAAACATTCAGCCTCAGTGCAGTTTCCTGCATGTTTCTGTCTAAATGAGATGTCCAGCACAATGCTGTCCCCCCACCGTCACACCGCATGTTTCCTCTCATGCCAATTAGACTCTGTGATATAGTCACAGCATATCCATGAGTGCCTCTGGAGCTACTGCCTGACTACTGCTTCCTATCCCAGCATGCACTCAATCTCCTAACCTTACGACAGTTTTAGCAGAGTGGGCCGAAATGTATGCTTTTTATACTAAACAGATTTGTTGACTTTTGTTTCGCTTTAATTTCACTTGAGAAGATTTTATTTTGCAGAAGCAGTAATAGTGTTTCAGACAGAGATTTATTAGCATGTGAAGGTCTAATTTATTATTAACACAATGGTATTAAAATAGTTACGCAAGTGCAGTATTTCCAGATATACCTCAGCTATTTCCATTTTTAACTATATATTAAACAGCAATGTTGATATTTGTCCTTTAATTCTGAAAATCATGTTGATAGGAGCAGGGTTGACAAACAACATGTTGACAAACATGAACAAATTAGGCCCAATGGGAGTTTTGTAATATTACTTTAAGTAAGAAGTAGAGTAATGCATTACATTTTAATTAACAAGGAAACATCTGAGTTACATTTTTTCAAATAAGTAACACCAGTTATTGTTTCCCATGTCTTGACTGACAGCTCTAGTGTTGCCATAGCACTAAAAGTAGCACTACAAACTAAATATGAACATGTATTTACTCATCGCCTTGCACAAAAACTGATTCAGTATTCCTCCAAATAAATAAAAACTGTTCAAATTAAAAATGTTAAATAAGACACATATCATTTATGTATTTATTCCATTTTATTAACCAAATGTCTTTGCTACTGAACTTTGATTTCACCAGTTCCATAAATAACACATTTGTTTTTTTATTGTTGTTATTGCCGAATAGTGTTTTTTCTTTTCGACTTTCTTCTCCTGCTGCGTCATAATCCTTATGCAGTTTGAGTTGCGCCCTCTACTGTACAGACATGAATTTACATTTCTTTCAGCCTGAGGCGTATAAATTTCACCTTTGGTGTGAAAGTGCTTTTTGTACTTCTAAAAGAATGCAGTATATTCCATAATAAGTAAGTAATGTAGTTACTTTTTTAGGGAGTAACGCAATATTGTAATGAATTACTTATTCAAAAGTTACTGTATATGAGCACCAGAGTGTTTGTATAATTTTTGTTTAGCAAGAAAGAAGCTTCTTTTTTGATGGATTATGGCAAAAAAAAAAAAGATTTGGAAGATGGATGGATAAATAGTTGATACTGTAAACCATTTGGACTGGATTGGTGGGTTGAAAATAGAATTCAATTGACTAAAAAAATTGTATGTCATCTTTACACAATTTACAAAATTAAAAGCGCATTGGCTTTTTGCCCTTCATCTCACAGAGCCCCTCTCTGGTCATCTCCCCGCATGATAACACATGACAGAGGAAAGAACAGTCACCTTGGAAAACAAAAGGTAATAGTTGTTAATCACTTTAATGAGGCATGACAACATCACTGTCCATTTCTCACCCACAGTAAGGGAGCGTGATGGACCCAAACTAGATTAGTGATTAACTGTGTTTGTGGCACATTGTATTTAGCTCCACAAAGGTGCAGTGTCCCATCGGCTTCTGCCTCCTGCTGGCCATGGATGCCCTGGAAGCTGGAGACGGGGCTGGGAACGGGGACGGTTAACAAGAGATGGGGGATGTCACCAGGCCCCCGGAGGGAAGTAGCCATGTCCTGTCTGGATTCCCCACCGAGCTGCAAAATGAGCAAGGCTGCATGCACCTGAGCAGGCCGAGGAGCAGCCTCAGGCGCTGGAGAAGCTGTAACCATCTCTTCCTTCCTCGGCTCGCTTCGCTTCTCCCCCCCTTAACCATTACGAGCCAGGCTCTGACACCTAGTCCTCGCAGAAGACAGAAGCGCTAGTGCAAATCAAACCCACCAACTATAAATTACCACTTTCAAGCCTTCTTTAACTCTAGCTGCCCCCCTTTTCCTCTCTCCCAGTCTTTCCCGTGTCTCTCTACCCTTACAGACTCCCAATGCAATATAAACTTGGCTGTCAGAGGGGCTTTTGTGATGTGGCAAACTTGCCATTGTAACGGACAGCTTGACAAATGCAGAGGGTGGCGGAGCAGCGTGGACTCTTCCCTGAGCCCGACGGGTATGTGGTTAGGGTGGGGGAGATGGGCACACGGTGACTTTCTCAAGGATAATGAGCCACTGAACGATGGCTAAAATGTTGCCGTCAACCTGCCCTTCTGCTACCGGCTAATTAGATAATTAGCAAGGTCCTAATTATGGGATCAAGGTGCAGGGAAACAATTAGCACGAAGTATTGCCACATAAAACGGAAATTTACGTTCTGCCAGAGCATATTTAATTTGAGTCTTCTCCTAAATATCTACATCCTCTCACAAACGATAATTTCACAAGTCCCTTATGCAGTGAACGGATGGTGTCATTTGTGAAAGGTTAATTTAGCTAGGCGCTAACTAAGATTAGCATAGATAAGTGGCGAGTTGGAGGATGTTTACGTGAAAATTGTGTGGGAAAATTGAGAAAGGAAATACATTATGTTACGGTCTCCCTTTTGTTGTGAAGGGATGTGATTCGTGAAAGGTTAATTTAGCTTAGCGCTATAAGATTAGCATAGAGAAGTGTCAGCTTGGAGGATGTTTACATGGAAAATACTGTGGGAAAATTGTGTATGGGAGTGTGTTATCTTCGTAAAAAAATCTCTTTTGTAGTTAAGGAGTTGTGCCATTTGCAAATGGTTAATTTAGCTAGGCGCTAACTACGGTTAGCACAGAAAAGCCGCATCTTGGAGGATGTTTATGTAGAAAATACTGTGGCAAGATTGTGTGCGGGTGTGTGCCATCTTCAGAAATAATTTCCCTCATATAGTGAAGGAGCAGTGTCATCCATTACAAGAAATTACTGCAGTTTTTTTAGAAAGCAATTTTTTTTGCACATGTAGAAAACTGCAATTGTTTTGGACATGAAAAAACTGCATTACTGGATTGTTTTACTGCAATACATCTGAAGTACTATTGACTGCAGTAGAGCTGTATTACTAATAAACAGCTGAAATAGACAGTATTACTGCAATACAGCTGAAGTGTACTACAATTATACTGTAAGAAAACTACAGCAGCACTGCAATATATACAGTAACAAAACTGAAGTACAATTCAGTACAACCGAAGTGCAATACTAATAAAATGCTGAACAGTAACACTAAAATGCAACCAGAATATTCAAAATAACGTTTTATTTGCACACATTTGCAATATAATAAATTAAAGTACAAAAC
>JAUMHR010000050.1:10200034-10211451 GCA_032361145.1 Enteromius fasciolatus
ACTAAAATGCAACCAGAATATTCAAAATAACGTTTTATTTGCACACATTTGCAATATAATAAATTAAAGTACAAAACAACAGTAACTGTCTCAAACAGCAAGGCAACAATAAATTATTTTAGTTTCTTTTATACTTAAAATAACAGGCTTGATGTACTTAACAGTAATGTTTATTTACAAATCACACAATCATGAACATTTCTTTTTGGATGTAGTCTGGAAAAACAAACAAACTCTCAAGTTTCAGTTACACTTTACACTACAGGCATATTTAGCATGCTTGAAATAAATCTTAAATTGTGACGTAACCAAGTGTTTTTGAAAATTATTCATCATACATCTCCCAATTATTTCTCGTGGTATATTGGTCAGCATTAACAACGTCTCTGAATACTCCAGGTAAAAGAAGTTACAGTAACAGGTTGGTTCACCCAAAAATTAAAATTCTGTCATTAATTACTAACCTTTATGTCGTTCCAAACCCACAAGTCTTGTGTTCATGTTTAGAACACAAAAGAAGACCTTTATAATGAACTCTCAGGGCTATCTGTCTCTCCACTGATAGTCCATGCAACTACCCCTCGCACCATCATGCATTTCTGGAAAAAAGCACATGATATTTAAATCATGTTTAAATATTGTACAAAGTCCTCCACAATTATTTGCCCTCTTTAACATTTTGAAATTTGTTCAAATTCTAACCTTAATTAAAATAATAATAATAGAAAAAAATATAGAATTTACACGTATATGTAAATATACTTTTAAAAAGTACTTAGAAAGAATCAAAGAGTTCACAAAAAATATTAATAGCTGATCATAAATACTGAAAATTATTGCTGATATAACTAGATTCATTACCTTGCCACTTCCTTAGCTCTCTCTGTTTTCATACTGAATTGGTGATAGGATTGTAAATCTTCTTTTAGCCCTTTGATTTCATTTAACTCCTTAATCTCTTCATGTCTGAAGATCTCTTACATGTCTGAGGAGACTAAATAAAGGTAATGGTTAATAAACAAAATAAATAAAGTAGATTGTTGAGGGGTTGTCATTATGTTCTGTTTAAATCAATGTTGTCAGTTAATTAAAATAACTATTAAGAAAATCATCATACATAAAATAATTCCAATGCACCTATATAGTTGTGTAGAAAACAGTGGTGTCATCATCTAGCATAGTACAGTCCTCATCCAATAGCGTCAGTGGAGTCAGATTAATAATAAAGCTAAATATTATGTGTCCACAGTGGCAAAAAAACCAAAAACCATCAGGTGACAGAATGGAGAAAACAAAACCTTGGGAGAAATTATGTTTAGTTTAGAGATCAGTTCCTTTCTGGCCAACAAATGAACATGGTGTGATTATGATTCAGGTTGCATCACAATATAGTGTACACAGGACTGTAGGCCTACAATTAGCTGAGTTATTGATCTCATTTAAAAACGTAAAATCAGACTTCCAATGCATTTCCAGAAATAAAGTCTCACCAACATCTGTTGAGTGCCGTTCCAGTTTCTCTCTTCTCCTCTTTCCTAATGCTTGCCCTGCTGAAAAGATAGGTACACTGTACCCTTTTCAATGATTTTTCTCATGTCAATTAGGGGTTGACACTTTCCTAGAAACAAACACACAGTATATTCAGTTCAATTTTATTTATTACAATATTCTAAATAAACATACTGATGCTATCTGAATGAGAACTGAACTTGACAATGACTTGACTCACATTTTTACAGATCTGCTTAAAACACATTGCTGAGCCATAGCATAACTAAATGCATCTAAAGACAGGGTTGTCACTTGAGATGATTGAGAAGTTGATGTTTTATTATACTTAAAGTGTAGTAAAACTGCATTAGACCACTTGTTTTGTCTGTCTTTCTGTGTATTTCATAATCTTTATAAGCATAAGCGTCCGCTATTATCATAAGCGTCTCGCACTCTGACCCGCGCGTGCTACAGATCAAAACGGAAGCGGCGTTTCCTCACATTTTTTCTTTCATCTCAGCGGGTTGAATGAGAACATTAGACATTACACCCACCACTAAACTGGATGACTCGACGAAGTCAACGCGTCAGCTCGCCTGATGAACTTCTCTTCAGGAAAGCGTTTCTTCTCTTTTGTCACATTTGTGAACGGTCTCGGGATGTAGTGTTGTTATATCTCTGTGCATTAATTGCGATAGTTTACATATAGACGTTGTTGTCAAACCAAAATGTATTTTATAGTATAATATTCATCCTGCAGTAGACACTACAAAAAAGACGCTGATTTACATCAATTGCTCGCGAGACTCGTTGTCACGACAACTACAGTTGGCGCGAGAAGGAAGACCTCACGTGCGGGCTATATATAATATTCCATAGGCATTTTTTTGGGTTAAAAAATATTTGTGTAACGAATAAGTCTACATTATATATATATATATATATATATATACATACATAATATATAAACATTTGCCAATAACTTAGCCTAAACATGAAGACATGAAAAGAACCTCATTGGCATTCAAATGAATTCACTTAATGTTATTGTAGGCACTTTATTTAAAAAAAAATGCTCATCAAAAGTAATTTAGTCAGACAGAAGTTTTTGCATCTGAAATATTCACATGCATTTAAGCATATCACTGATATATGCTGTTATATTGTATCTTTACTTCATTATACTGCAATCTGCAGTTGCACTTCATTGTACTCCATTTTACTGCTGTTGAACTTTAATGCACTGCAGTTTTTTTTGTAAGGGATTTGTAAAAGGTTAATTTAGCTAGGTGTTAACTACTATTAGCATAAATACATTGCTTCTTGTGGGATGTTTACATGGAGAATAGTGTGGGAAGATTGAGCATGGACCTGCATTATCTTAGCAAATTATTTCTCTATGCTTTTCTGCTCATCTTCCAACAGAGGAAAGAGGGAAAAAGAGCGAAAGATCAGGGAAAATCAAGATGAGTGCATAACCACATGCTCCCATAAATACAAAACAGAGGCAGGAGAGAAAGAGAGAGCGAGTAAGGGTGAGAAAATTGAGCCTAACAGCCTGATTCTTAACTATTATTTATCCATTATAGAGAGCGAATGGAGCCCGGGTGCTGCTCAGCGGCAGAGAATTAGAAAAGATTTGTGGGCTTTACGAGGCCCTGTCCTCCCATTCGCAGCCTGTTCAGCTCCCAGGGGCTGCCGCGGTGCCGCTGCCTCAGCTTGTCTGATCATTTATCCATAATTAGAAAATTAATATTTTAGATGGCGCTATGATGAACCCATTATGGTGATGGGCCCCGATATCAATTATAACTTCAATTTCACTTACAGCCCCGGCAAATAGAGCCTGCTGGTACAGAGGACTGTGATGGGGCCGGGGCTCGCCGAGCGTGACGAATACAGATCGCTGCACATTAGGATGAGCAATTATTTGAACATGTATAAAAACTATTTACAAGCAATGTAATTGACCGGGGTCAGAAGGAGATGCCGGGCAAAGAAAGGGGAAAGAGAGAGGAATGGACAGGTTGACAAATTTTTGTTCTATACCAACAGAAAGATTTATTAATTTCTGCAGCTGTAATTGAATTTTTGAAAGGTTCTTGTTAAAATCCTCATCGCTTGGCTCGTGCTGCACTGACCTCTCATAGATCTCTCCCTCAAAGGCTCACGGTTTCTCCAAATGCACGGAAAGCCATGAAGCAGGGAAGATACGGACAGAGTCTGGTAGGAAAAATACATCCAGAAAGAGGATAGGAAGGATCATATAATATAAAAATAATTTTTTCATATGTGACTGCGGAAGCGTTTACAGAGGAGAGATTTTTAATAAACAATAACAAAATTTAAAAAATGTGATAAATTGTGATAATTGTCTATAGGGACTAATTCTCATTATTAACTAGTTGCTTATTAACATGCCTATTATTAATATATTGGCTGTTTATTAAATCATAAACCATATTCTGCATCCCTACCCAATGCCTAAACTTAACAAATACATGACTAACTATTACAGTAATAAGTCGCAAATTAGTAGTTTATTGAGACAAAAGTCATAGTTAATGGTTTGTTAATAACGAGAATTGGACCTTAAAATAAAGTGTGACCATCATGGTCACTGTTTTCTTGTTTCACAAAGATATTACAGATATAATGTGGTTCTAATTGGTCCAATTTTATAAATTGGACAGAGTGATTTGTCCCCACTTATTATTTACTCATATTTAATAACGCACTACTTATTGCTCAGAGGCATATCATAGCTTCTCATTCATCAATGGGATTTGGCAATGGAGACTGAGTATCCCTTGTAAAGGTTTATTGTCTGAGGCAGCTTTTCTCTCAGAGGGGGACTGATGTTGCTCTTTAGCGGACAAATCCCCCGTTTCTATCCAAATGTCCCCCACCTGGGGCCACGAGGATCCATACGGACACACACACACAGTCGCTCTTGTGCATTTGGCAGCCCGATACATGCACCTTGTTTTGCACATGTCAGTTTAATTGTTCACTGTCAGGGGCAGAGCAGCGGATAACAAGCTTAGCAAATGATGTCTGCTGTTGCTACACATTGATTAATATTTTACATGTTATTATCCTCTGTCCATTACAACAGCAAATTAAACTATAAATCACCCCTTCTGCCGGTGTCACCCAATCATAAATCCTCCCTCTTTCTTCCCTGTGCTTGCCGCGGTGCGATGGCGCGCAAGGTCCCTCTCTTTTTCACAAGACAACAAAGAGGAAAAAAAGTGCCTGTGTTCTTTGGTCTGAGTTATGGACCAGTCACAAGAACTGTATACATCAGGCAAGTGAAAAATGGCAAGTTTGTTCTTCGATAAACCAAAAGTAAAACAAGTACCCTTTTCTAAGATATTTGCCTTTTGTGCAAGGTGAATGAGTAGTTCAGAACAGAATATGTGTTGTCCATGTTCAAATCAGTCATGATGTGTAAAGTCAAGTCAAATGTCACAGCAGCTTTACAGTACTAATCAGGGAAATAGTTGGAATATTTTATATTTTTATATATTTTAAAGGATTTACTGATATAGCCTGGTTGTTAAAATTAAAATATAATATTACAAAAAGAGTATAAAAAAATCATAATATTTTTAAGATTTTACAAACCATTTTTCTTCCACAAATTTAAGATTTTTCTAATTAAATAACAAAATATAGAGTATTGTATTCATTGGGAATATTACAAACCAGAATGAAGTGAAGTGGGTTTAAAAGTATGACTTATTTGTGATATACACAATGTTAATTTAGATATACAATAATATATTAAATATTAATTTATTATAACAACTTTTCAAATGTATTTTTAATAAGAATATTTAAATTCTTGATTTAATAATAATTCAGTTGTATTCTGATTTATTTGATCACTTCAATTTTATACAGACATGATGTAGCTTAAAAATTCATTTTTGATTTAATATTAATTTTATTGTATTTTGTGTTTGTACTGTAAAAGCGCTACCAGGTTATGAATGAATTTGCATGTCAAGTCAATGCAAGCTACAAAAATTGTTAAGAAACACATTTTCAGACAGTCTCCTGACAAGAATATCTGGTGAGGTAAATGGAAATTCAGATGGTGTTGTAGATAAATAGTTTTCCCTCCCTCTTTAGGCCCCATTTTCCTCTGGATATCCCCAGAAATATCAGATGACCTTTTGCTGTCATCTCTTCCTTCATTTTTGCTAGCTGGCCAGCAAATCGTCTGGCCCTTGTCCCTCTGATGGCTGAAAATCAAATTATACAGTCGGTGTGCATGCAGAGACAGGGAATAGGACAGCCAGGCAGCCATAATGACATGGCCAATTGCATTGTATCAGGCAACAAGAGGTCGAGAGGGGTCTGTGCGTGCAGCGGATAGGGGGCTTTGTTCACCATGACGGCATTAAGAGAGAATTACACGCAGGGTCGAGTGACCGCAAAGACTGGGGGCTGAATCGGGCCCACCCAATCATCAGTTTGGGAGATGAGAGTGACACGGAAACTGACATTATCCACAGAGGAAAGCAGAGGGGGTTCAGAGATCCAAATCTGCAGAACCCCCCTCACATAGCCCAAAACGCCCAACAGCTCACCCTCTGATAGGCAAGAGTGACCCCTCCAAATCCCATTTTAAGAAGGGCAGGAAAAGTACTATTCTCATTCACAACTGAACCCCCCTGCAACTGATCCTCTGTTCGGAGAAGACGCTCTCGTTTGTATACAGACACACTAGCCATCATTTATTTATTTATCTACCGAGCGGATGTCGCTGAAGATAGCAATACTCACTGGCTGATCCTCCTTAAGCCCTCCGGATCTCCAGCAGATAAAGTCCCTGTGCGCCTTCCAATGATTTATCAATTTGCAATGTTTGTTAAGAAGGCTTTGAGCTTTAATTCGGGCTAGGATTGGCCACCTGACTGCACCTGTTGAGAGCAAGTGGCCTACTCAAAGGGTCAGTCGATGGAAGACTCGGACAAAGTGCAGCCCTGGATCTGACCCACAACTTGTCCAATGGAGTTCATAGATCTGGGGTTAAGTTGTCTGCCCTGGTCACTCTCCCTTACCTACCCTAATTACTATACACACATTATATACCTCTCATTGCCCTGTGTCTGAGGATATATTGGCCTTTTCCATTGGTTCAGAGAGCATTTTCCTGGTCATCAAGGTGTAAATAGGAAGTAATTATATTTTTACAAAATTGTGTTTACCACACGTTCGGCTTTGCTGACACATTAATTTGACATTACCATCAATAAAAAACAATTGATTTGTGGATATTGTATATATATATATATATATAGAGAGAGAGAGAGAGAGAGAGAGAGAGAAAGAGAGAAATTATATATGACTATATATAACATATGTAGATAAAAATGTGTGACAATAATAATATGTATATGTATATCTGACTGTGAGTACATACACAACACACACAAACATGTGGATATTATTATTATTATTACCACATAATATATGTATGCAGTACATATGTACATATATGAAAATATATAACAAAATTCATATATATATATTTTATAAAATGAAACAATTTACATATAAAGTATATAAGTGACTATAAAATATATTAAAAAATTATATACACGCTCACATATATTTCTCATTTTTTAAACAATTTTTAGAAAAACTAAAACTGGAATTATTTTTGTTAAAAGAAGTCACTATGGAGAGCATTACTTTTTTTTTAAACACCAAATTATAATTCTGGGAAATATTACTTAATGGTTTTCTAAAATAGTTTACATAAGCCCCAGAGTGCAAATATAGTTCATTTACAATTCAAAGATGTGAATATTTATAAGGAGCGCTCCAGAGAGGCTGGTGATGGACAGTCATTAGATGTTCCATTAGATGCGTCAGTCCGGCTGCTCTGTGAAACAGACCCGAGGTAGAGACAAGCTGATGAGCTGCTGTGTGTCGAAGAGGGCAGACTGTCAGGCCTCGGTGTGAGGTGGCTGTCAAAGCCCTCTCCATGATTATACACCTGACCCCATCATCCCTGCCCGTTACCCGCCACAGACATTTCTGTCACTACGCCTGCCATTTTGCTTTCCAAGGTGCCAGCCGGGGCAAGCGCGGCCACGTTTTAGTGTTGTTTATTGATTTCTGACCCCACGCTTAATAGTTTTCCCAGGCCCCCCAAATGGCTTTTGTAAGCAATAGGGTTTGTACATCTCGCCGATCAATACCTTTTATATTTACAATAAAATTGAAACGGCCTGCGAGCAGACTACTGGCCCGGCATTTGTCATCCCTCTGCAAGGGAAAACTATGTCATTATCTGAATTAAAACATTTATTTCTGATTAAGAGAGTGTCCTATCTCATTAATTTTTCCCCTTCCAATACGAGGGGAATGGAATCGTATTGATTTTCGCACTTTTTACACATCTCCACTACTGGGAAGATAATTGAGAAGTTAGCCAGAATAAATGAAGTTTCTAGTCTAGCACAGCAAGCCAATACCTTGGAAATGTAAGGTGTTCTTGCAGCACAGGGTTTTTAATTTTGCTGCGGGTATGGACAAGGGGGCCGAACAAATTGGATTAAGGTTTGGGACGTGGCGTTGGGGAATAGGGGCTGATCTCAGCGGGCGACAGGGGTAATAAGACAAGCCTCAGACTGTCCCCAACTCCAAAAAAGCACTATCACAAGAGGAAGTCTAGATTAAAGAACCCCAAGCCTATCAATGCGAAGTTGCGCTCAATCTGTCCCTCCCACAAAGCTTATTGTTAAGGCGGAATTGAGAGATTGTGATCGATGACTGAACTAGACCCTTCAATGTTGCTTGGCCATTGATTAGGCATTACTAAATGAATGAGATTATAGAGGCTGTTTAGTCTTTATTTTGGGAAGTGATTTCTAAGCTTTTTGTGTTGCCAAATAGACACTTTCACAGAGAAAACACAAGTTCACTTGCTTTTGGATAAATATCGAACAAAACATTGTTATTATAGCCCACCCAAAGGTAAATGAAAACCGGTGAAAAATCACTCAGAAATTAAGAAATTTGACAAATAATTAGAAAGAAATGGCAAGTAATTTACAGAATTAAATGTTTGCTAATAGAAATGTTCTTTTTAGTTTTATAGTTTATAGTTTTAGCATGGAGGAATATTTAATAATAATATTTAATAATAATAATTTCATAATATGTTTACAGAGAAAACACAGGATTTTGCTATTAGAATATTTGGGACAATATATCGGTTAAAATTTTCGATTTTTCTTTTATGGCAAAATCATTAGGATATTAAGAAAAGATCATGGTCCATGAAGATATTTTGCGAATTTCCTAATTTAAATGTAATAAAGCTTAAATTTTAAAGAGTAATATGCAATGCTAAGGAATTAACTTGCATATCTTTAAGGGCAACTTTCTCATTATTTAATTTTTTTGCACCCTCAGATACCAGATTTTAAAATAGTTGTAACTCTGCCAAATATTGTCCTATCCCCAGATGATGTATAAATTTGAATTTCAAAAAATGTACCTTTATGACTGGTTTTGTGGTCCAGGGTCACATTTCACTTTGCCTTTTAGTTATTGCACAAAGTATCTTTTTTAAAGCCCATTCTAGACACTAAAAAAATACTTAAAATTTGCTAGTAAATTTCGCAAATGATTGCTAAGAAATGGCATGGAATAGTATTTTCTTGTTTAACATACTCAAATAATCTCTATTTACAGCTTTTTTTCAATTCAATCAATAAAAATAGAAATAAATAACAAAAAATACAAATAATATAAATAACAAATATTTGTACATCTGTACAATATTTTAGGGTGTTGTTTCTAGTCAGCTGACCCATACCCGATCAATTTACTTATATTTAAACCGTTAAAGCTTGAATGACCAAAGACTCACAGTAGACTGAGCTTTACAGATACAGTACCTGGCCACAGCTCTGGGACGGAGAGAAAATGTTGTCTGACTTTGAAAGGGCATCGTCCATCATGACTTTTCTCAGCCTGTCAGCGAACGGATAGACGAATGGATCAGTGGGAACCCCCCACGTCTTATCTCCCATTTCCCCTTTCTCTGCCCACTGACCGGCTCACTGGCTAGCAGGCTAGACACCTCTGCTGCAGGCGAGTAGCTGATCAGCCAAGGTTCAGGAAAGCTGCCAGTTAGCTGCCTCTGAAACAGGCCTGACAGCACATTAATTCAACCTGCGGAAATCACTGCAAATAGGCAGGAGACATTGTGTCCACTGAGAGCGAGGAAAATGGAGAGAAAGAGGAAGAGAGGGAGAGTTTGAAAGGGAGAGATAGGAAGAGAGTGAGAGGAGCCTTTTAATGAGCTGCTATAAGTTACTCTGTCTGACTTGGCCATTAGAAGACTGTAATGCGCAATTGGTTGAGAAAATGTGTTGCAACTGTGATAGGCGCCCATGCCAAAGGTGGTTTAAATCACGAGGGACATGTTGAGTGTTTCACTGAGGTGAATTACATTCTTGGGCTGTTTTATTGCTGTATTTAAGGTTCTGTTGAGAGTTAGACTGATTGATTTGACACCTCAGAATTTGCATCCCTTTACCTGAACCATAAAAATGTTAAAAGATCAGTCTGATAAAACAAGTTGCTTTGAGTGATCAGAGCTTGTATGTAATGGGAAAGTTAGTGGGTCCTTTAACTGGAATATCAGGAGCATTGTTTCGGAGAGAATGCATTTACTTTATGCATCGCTTTATAACTGCTAAGACAAAGTCTGTGCATTCAGTTTTCTCCATTGAGCAAATATATCCTTTAGAGGTCACACACAACAGTACAGCAGTGTCTATGTTGTGGCGTTATTAGTTATTATGCACAACATGTGTGAACATATGCCAGTTGTATCATTTTATGTACGTTTATTTTAATGTGTTACTCGTTATCTATCTATCTGTCTATCTGTCTATCTATCTAGATAGATAGATAGATAGTTACAAAAGAAAATGAATGAATGGATAGCTGGATGGATAGATGGATAAATAAACAAAATGCTCATTTGCAGTTTTGACACATTATCCAAATTCATTAATAATATTAATTATAATAAATAAATAAAAAAATCAAACTCCAGCTTGACAACTCCTCTGTATAAACAGGTCCCTGGCACCAGTTATTTTTTACTGTAAATTATGCCTGTGCAGAGCATATCATGTTAATTTACCTTTGAACAGCTTGTTACTTAAAAATATCTTTATACTGCCATAGCATTTATCATCACAGTTTAAACAATCAGCGTATTGAATATTATAATGAGAAGTTTTGCCTAACCTGTAAAATGACAAATCTCATTTGTTCATTTACTAATACGTCCTCAGTGGAGAAAAACAACAGGGAGCCAACAGCTTTATTTTCTGTTGCATTTCTATGCATGGAGTAATCTGAGGAGGAATACTCTAAAGGCTGGGAACATTCATCACAAGCAAATCCAAACATAGATGAAAAATTACAGGATTAGCAATGACCTTCCAACCAATCAGCCACCGTAATTACACTCGTTTATTATAGCCTGCAGAGACAGAGCAATACAGAGATGACCCTTCACCAAAACAAAATGTTTATGAATGTACAAGCCAAAGAGGAATGCTAATAGGCACTCATTTTATAAGGCATTAGCGCTCTGCCATACATTTATGTGTGCGTTTCATTTATAAAGGTTTTAGATTAAATGTCTAACCAAATGATTATAATTCCACATACCGTGCGAAGTAAACAATTAGAGATGATGCTTTGTAATTTTAACAATTTAAAAGTAGGCCTATATCTGATATTTAGACTAATAATTACATCAGAAGCAGTGCAACTGGACGTATTTTTCACTCTGTATTACATATTATACATATTATTATTGTATAATAATATAATAATTGATAAAAAAGCTATAATATATTACATGATCATTT
>JAUMHR010000050.1:10211735-10226067 GCA_032361145.1 Enteromius fasciolatus
ATCATTTATATATATATATATATATATATATATATATAATTTTTTTTTTTTTTTTCATAATGGTTTTCATTTTTCAGATAAATGTCGCAATTATAATCTGTGATTTATTATACTGCATATCATTTTGTTTGCTTTTTTGGGTCTACAATCTAAAGGTAATAAAATTTCGAAATAATATTCATGCATTTGTTTTCTTTGAAAAAAGTTCAGCCCTGTTATATACATGTAGATGTTTGTATTTGCGCTTTAAATGAGTTGCTCTCACTCTTGCTTTAGGGACAGAAAACAGATCAATGCCATTTTCAAATACAGCCGAAAGCTCCAAACACCTCAGCAGTCGGTAAATGGCTTTTCTACAGGTATAGCGAAATAGGCTTTTGTTGTGCATGAATGTGTGCGTATGTGTGTGCGCTAGACCCCACATCCCCTCCCTCGCCTGTCATTATTCCATGTTCATCGACAAAGAAGTTATAGTTGACCAGAAAGCTATCAGAATGGCTGGACAGCGGATAATTGAGGTGATGATCGGAGCTGTTCGAAGCGATGCTGTCGGGGTTAGCGGTGCGCAGGGATCCCAGCCTGCGGAGTCCCCCCTTGCCCCGAGAGCGGCACACAGAATATGGAATAACATATACGCTGCTAACGTGTGTCAGGTAGTCGCTGGAACACACCAGGCTTTAGCAGCGTTCGGCCAAACTAAGTCCTCAATCAGCCGGCAAGGATATTGCGAGAGGTTTCGCCGATCCCTGCGAGCGTGAGAGAAATGACCCCGACTCCATATATCTGTCTGATCCATCCATTTGACAAGTTGCCAAACTTTTCAAATACCCCCTAAGCCGTTAAGGCAAAGCAAGCTGGGGAGTGATATTTCATAAGCGCTGGGTTAGCTGAGGTGGGACATGCAGGAAGTCATTACTTTTTTGCCTCCCAGTGAAGCCTTTGTCTGGATTGCATGTGTCAAACTGAGATATCTTAATGGCTTCCACATACAACTCCATTCCTTTTGTTTTTATCCTACAATTGCACGCCACAACCTTTTTTCCTTTCTCACCGGAGAATTAATGCAGCCGAATGGGAGTCAAGTGAACTCGTGTAGCTTTTCTAGTATGCATGTACTGTAGTGTGTTGTCTGCGCTGGGATCAATGAAGCTCTTTGAGGAGTATATCAATAACTCGATTCTCCCAACATCAATGAGCAGGATGCCATGCCCCCTGAGCACGGCTATAGGATCAGGTTGGCAGCATGGGATCCGAATGGTAAAGAATGGAAGGAAAGTGACACCCTTCCATACCTCAGCATCTTGTCACGGTCCTGACAGCGGTAGGTGAAGAGGTTGGACCGCTGACCGGGGTGGCTACAGGTTGCCACTGTCAGCAAGTAGCAACAACACTGTCGGCCCACGATGATCCTCTTCTCTGCAACTCCTTCAGCAGAAAAAGACTGCCAATGTCTTGTCAACCACCCTTAATCCTCAGCATCCTGAGTTCAAGCCTCTGAACGAGGCCCCAGGGGCCTTGCATTGGCCACCTTCTTGCCCCTGGTATTGACCTGAACTGTCATCCTGGCCCAGTGACGACCCTGGCGCACGGGCCAATCTATCGTGGATCATGAGTTCAAATGATTTTCCTCCCCTCTCCCGCCCCTGTTTTCCTAGTGAGCTGATTGCTAATGACAACATTAGAAAGGGCAGAATGGAGATTCCACAAACAATTTGCAAATCTAATATCTGAAGAGGTTCAAATACAAGCCCGTCTCAATGACGTGTGCTAAAATATAGAATGATGTTTGTTGGAGAGTGATCATTCATTGTGAGATAACTCTTAGATCAGAATACTGTAGACACACTCTCAGGGCTGTAACTACCGTAGACATTAAAAACATAAAAAAAATAAAAAATAAATAATGCCAAACTGTCTTCCGCCTCCCAATATTTTAATTATTTTAAATTAAATGATTGCACTGATTTGATACACTCAATTATGCAGTGCTCTTGTTGTTAGAAAGACAAAAATCTTTAAAATTAAATAATATTTTCAGCCTGGTCTGTCTCAAAGCATTCTAAGATCACTTGTCAATGTCAAAATAATGGCCAATCAAAACAAAATAGGCGGGTTTACCGTTTACAAGCGCAATTTTCAACCTGAAGTGTCAATTTCAAAATAAAAGGGAGCTTGAAGTTTTAAATAATTTTAGTCAACTGTTTTATAATAAAAAATGTTAAATGACCGACATCTATATTCAGTGATGCACACTCGACTTGAATCTCCTGAATGTTTCTGTTTGCTATACAAAAACTATTCGCAAAATATATACTGTATGTGTGTGTATTTATAATAAATAAACACAGTACACATATGAAAGCTTTTATTTTGGATGCAATTAATCGTTTGACAGCATCGGCATATACACATATACATATAACATAAAAAATGCACAAAAAATGCAATACTACAAAATTATTGTTTTATTTTTGTTCATGTTGTACAGTTGTTTTATACAGAAGCTGAACCACTTTACAGTTACGGTGACATTTTGCAGTTTTCTAAACATGTTGCCTTACTGATGAACATTGTTTTTTTCAGTTTTAGGTACAGATTATTTATATTTGGGTCATAGCACATTGGTTAAAATACTTCAATGCGAGCTTCATAAAGCCTGAGCTTTCTACATCCCAAGAATGATTACTTTTCATTTGCTGGCTGAAAATACCTTACAGGGACGTACATATTTGTATGCCATGGTATAACAAAAGGGAAAAGAGCTGCATGAATCAGTTGAGTGGCTATACGGCAATTGGGAGCATGATCTTGATGATGATGATGAAGATGAGATGAATCTCGCCTAGGTTATTCATCTAATCCAAACGCGTGCTGTATGTTAGCAAATTGGTTTGGCCACAACAGAGCATCTCGTACGTTGGGCTCCATGGCCCATTCCCTTCCTGAATTTAAATGGAAATTTTGGGTTTAACCCCCAAGTCCACCTCGTGCCTTCCTCATTCTCAAGCGGGCCCATGGTAAATATTCCATTAATCAAAAGTTACAAACAGACTTTGTACTGTCATAACTCTTTGCCATGGCTTTCCTGTTGATTGATTCCTATACACACATACTGTCTGATTACCATAATGTGTTCTTGTGGTGAAAATTCCAGTTGGGGGTTCGGGGGGCAGGGAGCATGGCTGAGCGCCGGGGGAAGTACATAATAAATGGTGGTGGCTCCTCCTCATCGGGAGTGATTTTAATCCAATGCTCCATCACTGCACATGGTGAGTAGAGTCTTCGGGGTTTAGGCTATCAGTTATGAGCCTATGTTTGCAGGCAGACACAATCATTTCGCTGATTGTCACAAGTCTCAAGCAGTGACACCAGGAAGTGATCCATCAGTCTATTTCCCGTGACATGAGGAGAAAGATGACGAGGGGACCATTGACTTATGCAGAGAACCCCCTGCTCTCTTTTCCATGACTCTTTTTACATGCTCCAGGGAACATATTTTATTCCGAACACTTAACCTTCCCTGTTTCACCATTTTTCTACAAGCCTATTGATTTATTCGTTCTGACCAGACCCAAACAGGTGCTTTTATTATTGATCAAACTTGCTGTGTCCAAGAACTTGGTGCCTTTTATTTTATTTTCAGGGCTTGAAAAGATAAATGTTTAAAAAATATTCATTAAGTTATGAAATTGAAGTTTTCAAATGTGATATACAAAGAATAAAACAAATCATTATTTCCAAAGTGATCACATTAATAATAGTAATCATACTCAAAGTTGGTTATATCATATGTTAATGTTTTTTCATTTACATGAAACTTACATTATTAACATCTCTGCAGCTCTAAAATCTAAACTATTTTACATATGAATAATTATATTAGGTTTATTAAACACTGAATACAGGAATTTATTGTTTTATTAAATCAGTTGGATTAAATATGTTTAAAGGGTTAGTTCAACCCAAAATAAAAATTCTGTAATTATTCAAACCCTTAAGACCTTCGTTCATCTTCAGAACACAAATTAAGAAATTTTTTATGAAATCAGAGAGCCATCTGACTGACATAGACAGCATCCCAGATCCATAAACATAGTAAATACATCAGTAAAACCTTTAGTTTTGTGGCGCTAGGAAATTTTTTTTTTTGCGCAAAGAAAACAAAAAATTGCATAATTTACTTAACAGTTCTTCTCCCCTGAGTTGCATCTTCCACTATTTTAGAGAGCATAACAATGCAACGCATACACACGTTTTAACATATTTGACGTAATCAGCCTTGTTTACGTTCGGGGAAAAGTGTACGTACAGTATACATTGTGATACTCTCTAAAATAACAGATGATGTACCTTGAGTAAATTATGCTATTTTTGTTTCTTTGTGCAAAAAAAAATATTATCATAGCATTGCAAAACTGAACTTGAGCTATCAATGTCACATGGTCTGTTTTACCGATGTTTTCACTACATTTCTGTACCTGGAATGAATGAATGAAACAGTGTTTATTAAATATAATGTAATACCATTGGTCACAGTTATTTATGACTGCTTGCAGCTGTAATATAGGTAAAATCATCCCAGAAGAATGTATTTTCATGCAGATATTATAACATATATAAAACAATTTCAAATGTACTTCCCCCCACATACTCTTCTACAAAGCTTTAATTTCATATTTTGCCAAGGAAAGTAAACTGGAGTCACCTCTCTACAATCGGTGAGTGTAGGACGGTAACTCTATCAATCTAGAGGTGTTTAGAAGATTGCCTTCTGTGCCGGTCGGGGCGGTGTAATCTGTCTGGCCCTCATTGTGCACCTGACCAGCCAAGGGCTCATTACCGGCACAATCGGTGGTGTAGCTCACCCTAACATTATCCCACCTCATCTGTAAACAGGCTCATCCATCACACACTTGCGTTCTGCTTATCCAAACAGATACGGAGTATGTTCTAATAATGTGCTCATCTGTAGGAATGAGGGCGAGGATGATCATGTACATAATGCTCCCGATGTACAATCGTGTCCTCCCCTTGCTACCTCTCTCGCTCATTTACTTTAGCCTTTCTGGTCATAATATAGTCTTGATGTTGGTTTATTAATCATGTAGTAGTGTGATGTGACACCAGGAGGAAAATGGATTGTAATGGGATCAGTTCATTCAAATATTGGGCTGCAACAGATTGTGCAAGATAAATATTGTAATTCAAGATTGCAATAAAAATCATGATATTGCCTACTGTTTACCTGATGTAATCAAAAGCCCACCATTATGCTGGCTGAGAAAATCAAGTGTGGGTGATAGAGACTCTAACAGGGTCTTCATAGTGTGTATTTTGTGTGTACAACACTACCTTTCAAATGCTTAGGGTTGGTATTTTCAAAGCAAGTTTCTTATTCTGACTAAAATACAGTAATATAAATGTCAAATATTCAGCGGCTGTTACTCTTATTATCAATGCTGAAAACAGTTGCACTGATATATATTGCTGGGATTCTTTAAATTATATAAAGTTAAAAATCTATTGAAATATCTTTTGTAACATTATAAAAGACTTTACTATCACTTTTGATCAATTTAAATTTTATCATTCACTTTTGATCATTCAGTCACTGCTGTGTTCACACTGCGTGATAGATCGGCGTCAGGGGGTTTTCATACTGCATGACTTTACAACTGGAAGAATCGCCGACAACTTTGTCCAGGTCCGCAAACTACCAACCAAACACATACAAGAAGTGACATGGAAACAGCGTGAGGTCACGTGTGCAATACCGGAGTTCTCACGTGAGACGGGAGTTTTATGCAAAATGGTAGCACACAAGAAGCTTGTCGTACCAAATCCGAGTTCAGACTGCACGATTTTAACCCCGATTTTGACTGGCCAACAGGTTTTTAGAAATCGCAGACAAATGCCCGTAATCACAGGCAAATCGGTGCTCGTTCACGCGAGTGACAGTCACACAGTGTGAACTATCAAAGACGCGATCTGAGAGATTCGTCAACACCAGTGAGATATTTGGCAGGCTAAATATCTGGACCTGTTGGCGACTCAAAATCCTGATCCTTCCTGTTTTAAAGTCGTGCAGTGTGAAACCCCCTGTCGCAGATCTATCACGCAGTATGAACACAGCAGCCACTGAATGCTACTCCTTTGCGACTACTTTGAAAATCGTGCAGTCTGAACTCGACATAATTGCATGTGCGCTCATTTGCAAGAAAAGATTATGGAGGAAGATATTTACGTTCTCTAACATTGTAACACCTCCCCCAACATCCCGCTGCCTTGGATGTTGCTCTCTTACTGGCTGGCATTTCACACGGAATGATTTTGAGTATGATTTCAGCATGCCAAATATCTCACGGGTGTCGGCGACTTGTTGGCAATTCTCTCAGATCGCATCTTTGATAGTTCACACTATGTGATTGTCACTATTGTGAATGAGCACCGATTTGCCTGAGATTTCGGGCATTTGTCGTTGATTTCTCAAAACCTGTTGGCGAGTGATAATCGGGACTAAAATCGTGCAGTCTGAACTCGGTATTAGGGTATGTAATGTGTGGGGCGGAGCTACCAAAATAGAGGCGAGAGTCAAGACCCTTTTAGGGTAGGGGCGTGCTTGTTTTCGTTGATTTCAAATATCAAAGCTTCCAGAAACCTGCCTTTAATAGTAACATTAAAACACATTTAAGGCATAATATTAAGAAACTTGCATAGTGAAACAAAGAAATACAAAAAAAAAGTTATATCAGTAGGTGATGCCAACAATGATGTTAATGTACGTTAATGTTAATTATGTTAATTAAATGTATGAAATAAACTTATTTTAAGTAACTAGTGCATTTAATATATATATATATATATATATATATAGTAGTATAGGGATCCCTTTAAGTCACAGCCCTGTTCAGCTGTACAAAGTGAAAGTTCAAAACAGCAGTAGGACAACATTTTGTCCTCCGCTGAAAAGAAAATCAATTTATAACTAATTGAATAAACATTAGGCAATGGTGCCATTGCACAAAGAACCTGATGTGATCTCTGCCACCATAGTCTTCAACCTCAATCTGTCCAAACAGCAACATCACAACTGCAAAGTAAAGGTTGCGCTCGAAATATTGAATTGTTTCAGTCAAGAGCAAACACAAGATGTGCCAAGAAGTTGTAAACGACAATGTTTACATCTTGTAGAATAGCAGAAAGCAAGCAGGTCAGACGCTGAACTCTCGAAACTCTTACAAACAGAGGTACTTAACCACAATAGTTGGCTGTGTTTTTAATTGATAACATTATATGTGTGGAGTCAGTGTTAATGTTATTTGTGTGTCTTTTTAATTTCTTTCTGTATCTGTAATGTACATTATTAGTTTGACCTTACAAATAATTGTAGTATGCTGTAATGGAGCTGATTTGATCATTTGAAATATGGAGACTTAGTTAATTAGTTGGGTAGATAGATACCAGTTTACCACAAGAGCACCGCCTCCAGTTAAAAAACGGAGGCCATAAAAAAAGTTTCGATTTTATTATCCACCAAACTGCTCAGCACATCTCCATATTAATGTGGTCCTATTAACATGGGGTGCTAATGAAAATTTCTTTTATAAATATGTATGTGCCCAAGACACAACATTATAGAAGAGGGGAGAAAAACACAGGAGACAATGCTGAACGATGAAGATGAAGCCCTGAAGAAAAGAGTGTTCCCAGCAGAAAATTGGTTTAATTAATAGCACATTTTACATAATGATTACAGTGTAATTGCGCCGACTAGCAGAGTGTCATTAAATATATCCTTGCTCCTTTACAACACCCTCTGGCGAAAAATAATGAGTTACATTGGAAATCACTATGCAACAGGTTCATAAATAACATTTAAGCCCATACAAGGCAAGTACTTATAAATAATAAATATTTGCCTTCTGTAATTGAACGAAAAATGACTGCCTCCCTCACTCGTCTTTTTTTCCCTGGACATGCTGCTTTGTCCTGTTATGGCTGTAGAAAGGAGAATTTTCTCATTTTTTCTCCCCTTGTAAGTGGTGAATAATTTATTTCCCGGCTAATAGTCAACACTGTCAACGCAGGGTGTTTAAAATATACCTGTGTCCAGATAAATGTCACGACGGCTGGGGAAGTGATTATTCCCTGCTTCCAGATATTTTGTTGGATGCAGGCCCTGTATACACTGTAGTAAATCACCCTCTTCCAATTACCTGCCTCCATAAAACAAGCCCGTATTCAAATCAGGTCTAAACCGGAGCCTAGAGACGAGGTTCAGTGCGGTTATAACTGTCAAGGGAGGTTGAAAGAGGGGTGCAGCCCGAGGGGTTGTCTGATGTTGGGATGCCGTGAAGGGTTGAGTGAGTCTGGGGAGCAGACGGAACTTAGAGCGGATGCTTTAGGCAGATGGGTGGAGGTTTTGACGTTGTGTCTGGTTACCATGTTTAGCTTTGGAGTAAATTTACTCTTTTATGTAAAAATTACATGCATCGGGATATGTTTTAGCAGATTGGTCACAAAAATGTATTGCTTTCAGTCATTATACTTCACTGGAGACCTTATTTCTAAAGGATAGTTCACAAATATAATAATCATGTCATGCTTCTTAATATTCATGTCAATGCTTAAGGAAAAGTAAAGCAGAATGTCTTTGCTGCTCTTTTCCATACAATGAAAATGGATGGGAACCAGCTGAGACATTCACTCAGCTAATCTTGTGCATGCTAATATGGAGTTTATATAATAAGCATCCCACAAGCAGTCGTTACAAATTGAGCAAAGTTATCCGAAGCCTTAGAACTTTGTGTAAAACTGACAATTAAAATGTTTATATTTTAATATATATAATGATGTAATTTGGGTGGACTATTTATTTATTTTCTTATTTTATTTGAAGCCAGTTATGGAATGAAAATGTGTTTTCGAAAAGATTTAAATGAGTCAATGAATTAATGATCCGTTCATAAAGACAGTTGCTGCATCCCAAATTGCATACTTTCCTACACTCTCAGAAAAGCTGTCACTGGGGTGGTAGCTTTTCAAAAGGTATACTTTTGTACATATTAGGTTCACATATGTACACTTTATGTACTAATATTTACCTTTAAGATACCAAAATGGACCCTTTAAGCACAAACAGTCAGTCAGAGCTTTTGTACCTTTATTTCTGACAGTGAAAAACAGTATATGACCGGTTTATTATGTCAAAATTCACAGTATTCATGTAGCAGCATGTGAAAAGTACCTGGGTGACCTACTACTTTGTGTGAGAAGTGTACATTGCTGAAATTGTGAATGGCACAATGACAGTAACAACATGGCAAACACAATTATACTTCACACATTCATACTACACAGAACATACTTTTGTTTTTCAAGTGGCACAGTAATTATTCACAAGAAGAACGTACCTTGTAGGCGCAGTGAAAAGTGAAAGGTGAATAAAATCGGTTGAATGTATGCCTCAATGTCTTTTAGACTGTGTCTTGCTGCTACCTACCGGCGGTTTTTCTTTAATATTTAAAGTACCATTTAATTTGTTAAAATTGAACTCACTGTGGGCCTCCACATGCAAAAGACTTCCAGCGGTCTGCTTATAACCTCAGACAGGCTAGAGGAACACAGGAACCCCATGGCCCGATGTTAGCACCATTATGAAGAACACATGCATAAAAGAGTGTGAGAGTCCTTGCATCTGTGCATATGTTATAAAAAAGTCATCTGTTTTTTCTCTCTCTCTCCCCTCCACCTGTCTTCTCCTCGGTGGCTCATTCTCCTCTCATCTTTTCCAGAGATTCAGTGAGCTGATAAATGCCTGACGCTGACCGTATTATTATCACGCATGTAGATCTCACATATGTGATTCTATTTCGATCACCTCGTGGATGAAAACACTCAAGGATCTCCTCTTCCCAGTCGACGGTGGAATGTATTAAACACCCTCCGCCAAGCACAATCCGCACGCGAGCATTTCGCAGCATTCTCGCAGAGTGCATTAATAACAGAAGATACGAAGACATCTTGTCAGAGATCAGAATTGTCATCGAGTCCTGCAAAGCAGTCCATGCAGGACTCATTCTGATCTGCAATCAGGCCTTAATCTGGCCTTAAATACCTCCGCTTCCATCTGTGCAGACAGTAATCACTAAGCATGCGCTCAAGCCTTGCGGAAATGTATAAATAATTTTCATTCAAACACATTAACAGTCAAAATATGAGAATCCATCATGGCGTCTGTGTGCGAGGGTTTCTTAAGAAGCAATCAGAGCCGTCTGGCTGTGTGTTCTTTGTCTTTCGAGCCTGAGAGACAAGGTGCAGATTACTTGCTCGGCTCTCTTTTACATAATGGCCTTCTTCCTCCCCCTACCACAGACCGATGGCGCATTTAAACTTTCGCTGGCAATCCATTACTTTTACCAAGCTGAGTCCCTTGTTCTTTAATCTCATGCTTCCCTGGAAAGAGAACCTAGATGTGGGTTTAAAGACCTTTTTTTATGAAGGCAAGCATGCGGGGCTCAGTTCATCTTAGACAAAAAGACCTGACACATTTATGTTCCATGGACAGGTTATGTCCCGCCATCTTAAAGAGCAAAAACTTGCCATTTTTAGCTGATTGGTAAAGAGGTGACAGGGAAAGTGAAGGGTCATCTGCCAAAGCAATGCTGTCTTTGAGAAACCTACGAAGCGGATGAACCGTTCTAGCATAACTAATGTCAACATTTTAGGCTTTTACAGGGGGTCAGATACTGTCTGTGAAGTCACATTCTAGCGTCACACATGTAATGATCATCTTGTCATTCAGCTTTATTTAATTTTACCTGATCGTATTTGCCCTGTAAGGTCACAGGCAAGTAAGATAGGATTCATATTTGGTAAATTAGATCACTCCTGACTTGGAAAGCACCCAAGTATGACAGGACACAGACTGCAGTTTTATGTCACCTCGTTTATCTGCAGTTGTATTTTCTATGACCGCATTGTATCTTTCTAAAATACTCTAGACAGAATATACTGTATATTCTGAATGTTTTCTTATTTTGCGCTTGCAAAAATATATATATATTCCCTTGCTTTTATTGAAATGTGTAGTCATTTAGGCAAATAGTGCTTTAAAACAATGAGGAGGTTAAATAGTAATGAAATAAACAGTAATGTGTTTTCATACAATAAAACGATATAATCAGTTATTCAATCATACTGTTTTGATGTTTTTGGTTTGCTTAGTTATAAAATATATATACTAGGACTCTCAAACTATTAAAAATTATTACCCAATTTAAATCTTAATTTGATTAAAATCTAAACATTAAACATTAAGTCTTAATTTGAGAGCTTTATATATATATATATATATAGTATATATATATACATACACACACACACACACAGTATATATACGTATAAATATTAGTGCTATTTTAATTAAATAAAAAATATTAATCGCATCCAAAATAAAAAAATTGTTTACATCATATATGTATGTGTTTATTTATTATGTATATAAAAATGCACACACATTATATATATTTAAATATTTACGTTTATATATATATATATATATATATATATTTACAACATTTATATATTTATATTTCTATATTTTATATTATATTTAAATGTATTTAATATATAAAAATAGCATATTTTCTTAACTATATATACATCCATGTGTTTGTGTTGTTATATACATAATAAATATACACACATATATTATGTAAACAATTATTTATTTATTTATTTTTTGATGTGATTAATCGTATGAAAGCACTAAATATATACTAATGAAAAGGAACCTGACAATAATTTATTTGGACATTTTATTTTTGTTATGTCCCCATTATTATTTTTCAGCTTGTCACACCATGACCACTGCTTTGAGTTAAAAACAGCCACAGTGACATGCATTTATTTATGTATTTAAATTCATTGCAATTAATGTGTTAATTTCTCTAATCTGTTGGGTGAACTACTGTCAATTTTGTCAGGTTTAACAATACAAAATTTATTGTATTCAAATAACCCTCTGTTATTTATTACCGTGCTCAATATGTAATGGCCGTTGATGTAGAGCACAGAGAACAACAATTTTAATAAACGTGTCTCGCAAACCATGTATGTAAGACTGAAGGTACTGAGCATACACATATGCAATGGAAAAATGGCTGACTGTAGGCCATGCTCGGAAAGTTTTATTAAATTGCAAACCAAGACTAGAGCAAACGGGGGAGAAAGCATCTTGTCATATCTGTTGTGTCCCTTTTGCTCTGACTCGCTCCTGCCCTTCCAGTGTGTGAGGGCGCCTAGGAATTATTGCTCACTGAAGTGCAGTGGCAAAACCTGGGAGATTCATAGATGGTGGGAATGATAAAGTCCGGCCCAGAAGAAGTGCTACCAGTGCAATAACAGCCTGAGAGGGTCACAATAAAGTTTAGTTTAATGACAAGAACAAATAACTCCAACATTTGGCTGGGGTGCTGAACCCTGCACCGGGGAAGCTCACATCTGATATATCAGCGGGCAACTAGCCGTGACTCGCGGCCGATTGTGCAGGCTTGCGTTCACAGGGGCCCCCAGTGATACATGTGGCCGCTGTGGCAGGTGTCCATTTTATAGAGTTATTCAGTGAAAAAGGCTGGATGCTCGGTCTGGTGACCAGGCCTGCGATTATTGTTCCTGTGCAGCTGACACATTCAGCAAACCCCCATCCGCCCCTCCCTCTGCCCTAGCCAGAACCTCTGACTTCCATATAGCTATGTTAGCATCCTCGCCGCTAAGAGCCTGCACTATAGCAATAACAAACCTGCCATGGGCTAAAGGCTGGACTGACGCCCAGTAGCACCGCTGAATTTATTTCTAAGCCCTGCTGCAGCAATTGCTGTCTTGTCAAACGGCTGTGCATCCATCCATCAGTGCACTTTACACTTTGGCTCGCCAAACTGAATTAAAAGACTGGGCTAACAGTCAGTTTTTGTACTGCGGAACAAACTGATTTTATATATCCGATCTAAATATGATACTGATGTTTTCCTGTGCTTGTGTATAAAGATATGCAGGTGTCTTTAGGAAATGTTGAGCCTCGTGTCTACTGTGAAGCAGCTGGCTCAGAATCAGACATTTCTTTAGACCAGCAGGAGTGTGATCTAATGAAAGAGGAGTTGGAACATCGGTTTAGTCTCCCACACTTTTTTATTAAGGGTCATTAAGATTATCCACAATGTAGACCATTCCTTGTACACTCGGTAAAACTTTACAATAAAGTGTCATTCATTAACATTAGTTAATGTGTTAATTAACATGAATAAACAGAGAACACTACGTTTATTACAGTGTGTATTAATCTTTGTTTAGGTATATAAAAATACAGTTCACAGTGCATTAACTGTGTTAAGAAACAACACTTAATAGTGCATTAGTAAATTAGTAAAAAGATTAATAAGTGGTGTAAGTATTGTTAATTCTTAGTTCATGTTAATTAATGTTGTTATCTAATGTCGACTAATGAACCTTATTTTAAAGTGTTACCGTACGCTCAGTATCTAGGACAAAAATAAAGAACTAAAGAAGATCCAGGAGGGAATCTGACCACAAGCATATCATTTTTAGTCCCATTACTTTTTAATCTGTCTGAACGTGACTTTCCTAATCAGTTTTAATAGTCAACTGATTTTAGTCTGCATTGTGACATATTTCTGTGACACAGGATATTCAACAAATATTGTGCATGGACTTGACTTTATCAAGGAGGCGCTGTTAAATTTGCACTGAACATTTGGTTTGATACCAATAAATCAATAACTTTAATAAACAAATGTTATACTGTTTTGTCTGGATAAAATAAATGAATGAATAAATAACATTTATCAGGCATCACAAACATAGTACAGCATGAAAATGCATTGAGATTTTAAGACTTGCAAAAGATTAAATCAAATATATATATATATATATATACACACATATACATGGTTAATGTTATATATATATTAACAAAGTCATTTCAGAGGAAAAGCAAATGAATACATTTTGATTAAATATTATAAATCCCAATGGTATTGTCTTTGGAATAACATGCATTACAATGTAACTTGTATGAAGTATAAATTAATTAGGGTAGATTTTGAATCTAGATAAAATAAATACATAAAGAAATATTTAGATAAATATTAGATTTCATTTGAAAATAGGCATCACAACAATATATTGTTCAGTATAGAAAATGTATTGAGATTTTAAGATTTGCAAAAGATTACATCACACACACACACACATATATATATATATATATATATATATATATATATATATATTGATTAAATCTTCTGAAGAACAA
>JAUMHR010000050.1:10237264-10252796 GCA_032361145.1 Enteromius fasciolatus
GTGAGGTCGTACAAATTCGTACGAATTAGCCACCTCGTAAAATATGTACGAATTGCCGTGAGATCAGGTTGGTATTTTTGCTTTTTTTTGTATTTTTGAGGCCCCATAGTGTGGGTCCACTAGTACGGGCCTCTAGCTGAAAATCACTGATATACACAGTGAAAGTGATCAGGTATTTTCTGCTCTGTATGAACTTCTCACTTATTTGTGTTTATGTTTACAGTCATTTGTAGTGCTTCAAATTTAAAGACTGAAAGAACAATACAAATTTATCTCTCTCCAGTTTCCATTTATTGCAGAGGTTTCATTGTGACATCAAGTGGATGTTTTAGAGGAGCCCCTGATTAAGTTTATTCACTGTTGCAATTACTGTCATATCGCCATTAATTAATGGGAGAGTTTTACAGTGTCTTGGAAATAATGAGACAAGCAACATGATTTCATTTGTTCGCCTGGGAAAAGAATTTCGGCACTAAAACGTGCAGACAGTACACCTTGGATATGTTTTTATGACTGCAAAGAAACACTGGATGACAAAAGCGTGTCTGTGAGATAGATGTTGTGCCTCTCTGTGGTGTAAAGTGTCTCCTCTCATTGGAATGAATGTCTGTGTGTGCATTAGCGGTACTCCTCTCCAACCCCCTCCAAAGCCCCCATCTCAACTGTGGTGCACACATAGCTGACTCGACAGGCCCAACAACAGGCAATATCCCTTGCTTTCAAGCCTTTGCTCCCACCAGCTCTGGATGGATTTGGTTAGTAAATCGTGACAGGGGGTCGGCCATGCCTGAGAGGAGAGGGGAATGAGGAAACAAGTGTTTGCTCCGTATAGCCCAAGAGATGCAAGAAACAGCCCCTGTGATGTCCTGTCACCTGAAAGGCGTATGAAAACAGGCACACACATCTGTTATCCAAATGTTAACTCCAGGCGCCTCGTGTTGTCACGGCAGAAGGGGAACGGGGTTGTGGCTGGCTTAAGACCCTTCTCGGGGGGGGCTTGTGTGCTCACAAATGGTATAGTGGTGGGAAAATGCAAAACAAAAAAAACTGTAATTTAAAAGGATGATTCCCTTCAAAATAAAAAAAGTCTCCTGTCTTCTGAGGAACATAGAAGATGATATTTTGAAAAATATTTCCATACATGCAAGACAGCTATAAATATTAGTTGTCATTTTACTGCTGTTTTGTAAAATAGTTATTAAAAGAAATGCAAAACAAAGTATTATTATTTGTAATTATTAATATTACATATTTTTTACTATAGTAATGTATTGCTTTATTTATTTATTTATTTTTTATTTAATCAACTCCGTTTAAAGGGATAGTTCACCGAAAAATTTAAGTGAACACAAATTAAGATATTTTTTATAAAATGCGAGTGCTTCTGGACCCTTTGTAAACAATAACTGGCATGTTTAAGGCCCAGAAAGGTAGTAAGGACATTGCTAAAATAGTCTGCGGCAGCACACGTGTCGTTGTGCTCTCCTGAACATGCCACAAATTCTGACGCAGAAGAGAATAAATCGTTGAATAAAGACATTATTTTTGTTTTCTATGCTGTTTTCTGTAATTTTATAAAATTACAGTTGAAGCACTGATGTTACATTAACTATTTTACAACCTATTTATACAGGGTCATAAGTTGCATAAATCCTTATTCCAAATTTTAAATCTTACATTAAAAAAAAAGTTAAATTCCACCTTAAAATGTGCATACTCCCAGAGTGGTTCACTTTTTTTCCCCATAGCCTAATATTTCTTTGATCAAAGTCATTGACAAAGAGTTGATTTTTTTCCATTTCATTGTGTGTGTAAGGAAATCATACGGGAAGAAAGTCATACAGAGGTAATAACATGAGGTTGAGTAAACAAAATAATACATTTTTAGTTGAACCTTTCCTTTAAGAAATCAGCTTAGTCCTAGAAAACTATATCCATGTAGACAAACAGACAGAAGAGGTACACACAGTGGTGTATATGAGCAGATATATTTAACCGTGCTGCTATAACATCAGGATGAAATTTCATGTACCTGTTTAAAAATTCCCAACATTCCAGAATTCTAGAAGGGGAATAAATCAAACAGCAGAGCACCTGGTGCAAGACGTCCGACACCTGAGATCACGCCAAACACTCTTCTACTTAAATATATACATGCTTGTTCGCCAGTGTAAATGTACACGTGAAAGTACATGTATAATCCAGAAACATGGGACTACACTACACATGGGACTATCTATCTATCTATCTATCTATCTGTCTATCTATCCTCACAGATGAATTACTTTGAAATTATAAAATAATTTTTATTTTACTTCCTTACATTGACATTAAAACTGCAATTCTGCATGTTTTTTTCTTCTTTTTGCAGACTATCCTCGATTTGTGTAAATGCAGTTAATGTCTGTCCATTTCCATCTGAAAGAAAATAATCGAGTGCATGGCCTAATTTAGCTTGGGCTTCCCCGAGAGATGGTCTTAGAAACGAAAAGAATGACATTAAGGAATAAATGGAAAAAACACTGCACTGATTGTTGATAGTCCATTCAGCATAGATGGCTGCACTTTCTCCATTACAGCCTGCAGCAAAAACCTTATGTCATATCCTATCTTGTCAAAATGCATATCAACAAGAGAGAGAAGAGAGAAAACTTTATTCAATCCAAATTGCCAGCGGAACGAAGCCTCTCACAGAATTCCGCTTCTTTCATCTGTGGAATTCGCTCGCCGGAGCAGATTAGATTTTAAGGCATCTGCCGGAATCAATGCCTCTATTGGCAGCTGTGCTATAACAGAGTGACGGGGTCTGGTATGGTGAAGTAACCGCTGCTGGGATACAGTCCCCCCCACCCCCCGAAGAACATGACTCATTAATCAAATATTCATACAGGCAGCATCGTAAATACAGCTAGAACACAAAGTCTCCTCAAAGCCGCCATGCCTCCCAGCACAAGTGCCCTTTCATGTAACACTGATGGAAAGGTCGGCACGTTGCCTCACCCCTAATGTCCCAAACTTCCTTTTTTTCCCTCTCTATTTCCTAAATACAGCCCAGTATGAATTTACTGATCACAGACACTGGAACACACTATGAGACGATGGGGTTATTGTGCTCCGCTGCTTCTGTCTTCACGACATGCAGTGGTGAGACAAGCAGTGACTTATTCTGTTTGGTCCCACAGAAGGGCAACTTGTTCCCCCAAGCAGACCCTATAATTGAAGGCCATGACCTTATTAATATAAGAATTTGTATTTAACATGAAAATAGCACAAGCATTGCTCAAATGGAACAGAAACAGAGGAATTAACCATGGTAACACAAGGATATTTTCTTTCCCCCGGAAAATGGCGTAATCACCAGACACAGATTTGTTCCGTTTGGCTCAATGGGTGATGAAAAGGAGTTAGCAAGTGCGAGTAATTTTCATACACCGTGTTTGTCGGGGAAGATGAGTTAATACATCGAAAATAGGTCAATAACAAATTTGTTGTACAGTAAGAAATTTAAGAACTTTAAATCATGCAAGTAATTACAGACAAATAAGTAGAGACATTTTTTAAAACAATATTAGATTTATTGCAATTTTAAAATCAGCAATTATAAAACTGAAATGTTTTTGGCAATTAAGGTATGATATTACAATACACTCTGGTGAATTACAAAACCCTTCAAATTGACAAATGGTGGAACTAATAGGTTTGCATAAATAACAGAAAACACAATTACGCTGGTTAAATACAAGATTTGAACACCATGTTAGAGCTAGTGTTAGTTCTGTTCAGTGCAGAGTGCTTTGGTTTCTTAGGTGTTTATAATAAAAATAAAAGTTAATCAACAATTTATAATGATAGTGTAATATAATCATGTTGACAATTTTGTTAAAATGATATATCAACAAGAAAAACACTGAAGTTATATAAATAAGGCATAATTTAACAAAAAATGACTCCTTCATTCATACTGGTTTATGTTTTCTCTTACACCTTTAAAAATAACACGCTAAGCTAGCAAGGAAGGACCGATCCTTTCACATATTGGCATTATTCCAATATATTTGTTGTTAAAATCACTGTACTTAATCTTTTCTTAAGCACGGTTTCTGTGTGTCAATGTGCTATGGGTTTAATATTTCTTAAAAAGCTGGTGGAAGAAAGGTCTTTTGTCATTTAAGAGTTATTTAGGCTCTGTATTTAGATATATGTGATACAGTGTTTTCTACTCACTTGTGAAGGCACATTATCCTTCCAGTTAACCTAATATAAAACATGTCACCATAAAAACTCAAGTTCTGTGAAGCTAAATCATGTATAAATTTCAAAAAGTAGACTATATAGGTGTTTTGATTCTGTTTTAAGCAAAAATTAACTACATTTACCAACATGATTAAAATAAGAACTCTTCTTGTTACAAAAAAAATAAAAAGTATTGACTTCACATGTCCATTGGATTAATACAAGCACTCTGAAATGTTTGCAGGTTTAGGCTTTAAATGTAATTGAGATGTGGTTGGTGTTTAGGACCATATGCATGAAGCAATTATACGGTCAGCTCCGTGAAGCTAATGCACCATCAGCTCTTTTTGTGAAATGATACGAGGACAGTGTAGCACAGGGTCGTATAGTTTAGACTCACAGTCCCGAATTTTGGTACATCACCTGGTTTTGGGGTACTGGCTTGAAGAGTCAGAGCAGCACAAAGTCTCCCGATGATGTCCCTGCTTTCCTTGCATCCCTGATGAAAGGCCATTCTCGCTTTTCTACAGCAACTGACAGTTCATAATCCTTCCCGTGTCCCTTCATAAAGGTAAATGCAGGGTACTTCTCTTTTGATGAAGGCTGCAATATCTGTCACATTAATAAACAGTTAATTGACCATTAGATTTTTTAGATATATATGGCAGATTCTTACGTATAAATCAGAAGGACAAAACTATACAACATTTTTCCCCTCACAGTAGCCCATGCTGGACACCGTCTTATAGTTTCCAATTACATAGTTCAATGCTGCCACCTGCTGGCAAATATCTAAGACAGATTTTCTATTTTTCTTTCTTTTTTATTTTTAGACAGTTTTGTCCTTTTAAAATGAAAGTTATCGTACCATATTAAACAGCATTTCTGAAAGATTTACCCACCTTTGACAGCTCGTTGCTAATTCTTTCATAGTGTTCAACGTTTTTTGAGTAGAATCCAATCGTACAGCTTGGGTCCATTTTACTGAAAGACATTTTCTTTGGTGATGGGCAATGAAAAGACTTTAAAGAAGAAAGAAAAGTAAAAATATCCTTTAAAATGAGTCAAAACAAACCGTTTATGAAATCACAGTCATCCAAACGCACAACTAAAGAATTAGAATATCTGTCTATAATGTAACATATGTTAAACTATTCAGCCCAGTTCTCTTCCGAATGAGTGATGTGTGTTCACGCGAAACAACCAGATTGCAGAAATGAAAGATATTCCCTTTTGACACATTTTTTGACAAATGTTAAATTCTGCCCGAGATCTGAAAGGCTTAGACAGCTGAGCTAAAAGTATGGCCCAATATTTCTGTCTTTTTCGCCAGGCCACTTTCCACAGCACACAAAAAGCGTAAAAATAAGTTATGATGCTGAAATATAAAATGGTTGGAGCTGATACAAAGTACAGAACGATGTGTAAATCTCTTGTGTTCGGTAATTGAGTGTGGAGGTCTACTTTCAGATTCATACCCTTAAGTACAGAAACGATTAAATTCACATCACTGTGCGGCGGTCAGCTTTTTGTAATTCCACATTACCTGCAGAGGGAAATCGCTTGTGCTGACATCCACAAAAGACTGACAGTAATGAGGATCCATGTAAATCAAGCTGTCATCTGCAAGGACAAAACAAAAGACAAGTTATTCAAAAAACACAGTGATTATTATAATGCATATCCTTGCCCAATTTCTATGCAGAGCAGCTCAAAGTCACCCACCTCCGCTGGGCTTCAAACAATCAAACGTGAGAATTTTTTTCGGTCTTCCCTAAACTCGGATGGATTAAACGCTGCATAATCGAATCTGGTTGTACAAGCACATTTTTTATGCCGCAAAAGGGGCTGTCACTTAATTTTGGTGTAGAGAAATTACTTTTACAAACACGCAATTATATTAGATCATTTGCATATGATGAATGCAGACGACAGGTTGAAGCTGGCAGGGAGAATGTATTGCTTGTCATTTAGACATCATCGCGGAGTGTATTTCAAATTGCTAAAATGTAAATGGGTAAATATTGACTACCTACATGTACAACTGAAGGTTTCCACTGGCTACTGAAGGTGATGGAGAGTGGGCTACTCTGGGTAGCTCTGAAATCTATGCAAGCTGCTTATGTAAATGGAAAAGGCCCGCTATTTCAGATACCCTTGCATGATGAATGGTGTAGCATTTCTGATGGGTTCGGGAAAAATAAAATAAGCTTCTCTGATGGCGCTGGCCTTCTCTTTGCATGCATTTATTTACTTTGTCTCCTATGAAAGACTAACCTTGAAATCCAACAAAATAGTAGGCCTGTTTAGGCTTTCCGCCAATGATGCCGATACAGTACTCTAGGCTTAATATGCTCTAGGGAAAAGAGAAAGAGAGCCGTTAAGATCACAGCATTGAAGTCGATAACCACAACTTTAACAAATATTTTTTCTCTGTCATTGTATAATCTGCTCTGTAGTTGTGTGAAAGGGTGGTTTCTAAAAGCCTCACCTTGACAAAGCTCAAGTATTCTGGGTTGATTTTCTCTCCACCGAGTCTCACAGGAATGAGGATGATGACAGCTCTACTATCAGGGGCAGCTCCAGAATTGAGTCCCTGAGGATCTCTGTGGCTGCCTGGCAGCTCTGAATGGCTATCGATAACATCAGCACTGTACACTGAAGAAAATCAATAACAGAGGTCAAAACCGGGCCCTTTGCCTGTCCCTCTTTCTGGTGAGTTGGACAAATGCAGCCAATACTAAATCTAATTGTACGTGTGTCAATACATGACTCATCTACAACTGTATGATCTTTGAAATTTAACTTACATTATGTCATATTACGTTTTGGTGTATTTGTTCATATTTGGATATAAAAAAATATGAAATTTATATATATATATATATATATATATACACACACACACACACACACACTCTCTTTCAAATGTTTAGGGTAGGTAAGGTTTTTTAAAATAATTTTGTATAAGAAATATCTTAGTAATATAAATAAAATTGTAATATAAAAATTTAATTTACTTTTACCTTTAATTTTATTTTAGAAATTTATTTCCTGAAATTCAAAAAAACTTTTAGAAATTTATTAAATGCTTTGAGACTGCACACAAATATTTTTTTCATGAACATTACATACAGTATGGTCCAGAATTATGCTTAATGTAATTTTTTAAGAAACTTAATGAATTAAATATACATTCTGGTTTCAGATTTGTTGACCAAATCTAACAATCATACATAGAGTAGTTTAATTTTATACTATACATAGAATCCCTCCAGAAGCACAAAATTTAAGTACAAATTTTAATTTTACTAACTGCTGGAAGTTTTCCGTTAATCATATTTCCCCTTCTGTTGTTGTTCTGTGAAAAATATTAGATTTAGATTTTCCATACCGGTGCAGTCCTGTGCTACATAAATGCTTATCCCTTTCAGCATCGCATCTACTGCGTCATCAACAGCTTTTCTGAGGAAAGGAGAAGAGCGACAGGGTGAGAGCGATACTTGTCAATCATAAAAAATAAAAACAAAATAATGCACTTTTTACCGGAGTATGTGTGCCACCACTGCTGGCCCGTACCAATCTCCTGCACGCTTTCCAGATGTCACTCCTAGCTGCACTAGTCTGTGGATGCCCAGGTGGGCCGAGGGTGCATCCCCAAACCAGGACACAATGGTGCGGTGATAATCCTCTTGCAGGTACGAGTCAGCCTCCTCAGCCCCTCCTTGTGCAGCATAGATAGGCTGGGTGACCTGCGCTCTTTCCCCTTGAATGGAAGCCTCTAATGTGGCCACCAGTCTCCGTGCTGCACTGCTGGTCCATGTCTCTGTATCCAAGGGCTCCAAGGTCAGTGCTTCTGACCAGGTCCAGTCTGGTGATAGAATTTTATTTATTTATTTTTAAGCGTACTTAAAGGATTATGTCATGACACTGAATCTGGAGAAATGGCTGCAAAAAGCTCAGCTTTGCAATCAAATGAATAAAATATATTTTAAAATGAGCTATTTTCATATTTAATAATTTGTCATATTACCGCTTTTAATATATTCTTCATATAATTAGGGTCAGCATAAAAGACGTCTTACAAAAACATCACCAACATCAATTAATCCAAACTTTTGACTAGTTGTTTAATTATAATCTTTTTTTTTTCTATAATTACCTTATAATTATATCTATTAAGAAACAATGCAGTAAGGAACAATGGAGCAGAAGTCTTTCAGAAGTCCTAAAAGTTTGTCCTAGAATTCTCAGAGTGACAGACATATTTAAATTTGACTTTTAAATAGACATTGAGGCTTGTGCTTTAAGAACAAAAGTCCAATTACGATACTCCGCTTAGTCAGTATTTCACTTTTATTACATTTTATCCTTACAAACAGAGTGGGTGTCTGAAATGGTGTAAGTACAAGTGCTGAGGGTCATAAAGGTGCACGGACCTGGCTGTGGGGCCATAAGGCAATGACCTTGCTACTTGTCAAGGCCTGTAATTGGCTAATAAGTATATTTTATTAGCCATTAGCCTCTTTATAGACAGATATTTCTGTAATGGCATATTTCATTATAGACGTGGGCTCTGGATGACGCTTCAATGTTGTTTTTTGAATGAAGGTATTAAACTGGCAAATGTCGTGGCCTGTTCACCATATTACACAAAACTGCCCTCCGTCAATCATATGAGAACTCATTCATTAGAGAGTGACAACCTCTGACACTGAAAAACCCAACCTCTGAAATGAAAAATTTATACAGAGTTTCAATATGCAAATGAGGAGTTGAAAACTTTGGCTACTTCACCTCAGGCCTGTTTTTGCTCTCGGTCTCTCGCATGGACAGTTATCATATGAAATCTGTTATTATTATTATTTTTCTTTTTTAAATCTACTATAAAAAATAAAGTAATCCATGTGACTCTAGTCCATCCAATCCAACATTTTGTTGAACAAAAAGCTGTACGTTTACAGTAAATTCATCATTAAGACAAATGGATAGAGAGTCCTCTATCCCTAATTTTTTTAAGTAAAAATAAAAATAAAAAAAAGAATTTCAGGAAAAAAAGACCTGCGATTGTCAACAACACGGACAATAATGCATTTAGAATAATTTTCTATCCAAAAAATAATATTTGATGGATTTACTGTAGTAACACTAAACCTAGCTAATTAATAAATCATTATTATTAAACACCTGTGAGGCAGTTGACCACTAGTCAATTGCATGATGTGCTTGACCCGAGCGCATTACTATCCGACCTAACCACCACAGACACTGACTGACTCAGTTCAAAGAGATAAAATTAACCTGAAGTGAGTGTATTTACTGCACGTTTTATTCTCAACATTTAGATTGATTTTTTTCTCAAAATTGAACTTTAATCTTTATTATTGCCTGGTCCTAATCCTCCTTCGTTTGTAATATTGCTTTCTTCTATAAAAAGTTCATCTGAATTAGGAGCGAAGTATGCACAGATCAAGCATGGTTTATAAGCGAACAGTTTGTAAACAAATATTTTAGTGAGAAAATAACATACACATAACAAAAGATGTTAATAACGGACTGGAATCATGCTTTTAGCAACTGTTTGGACTCATTCTAACAGCACCTATTCTCTGGTGAGCAAGTAAGTAACGTAAATGCCATAGTTCTCCAAAATATCTATGTTTTGGATGACCTGAGGGTGTGTACATTTCCAATGCAATTAAACTGTTAATGTCACACTGTTAATGTGACCCGATCTCACCTCTACCCAAGATGTGAAGCAAGAGTGCCTGGGCCAATATCATCTGCCCTGCCCGGAGTGTACAACCCCACCCACAGTCTGAAGTGATGGTAGAGCCAGGAAGAACAGGAAACTCTTCTCGATAGGTCAGCCAAACTCGTGAGGTGAAGTCCTTGCGAAATCCATCAACGTTACCTGTGACAATATCGTCATCTAAAGCCTCAGGAGTACAACTCTCAGTAGGGCTTTCATCATCTGAAGACAACAGTTGGCATAAACATTATATTATACACCTTGAATATTGGTGGGTACATTTTATTTGAAAATGCCAGATATATGAAATAAAATGTACACAAATAAAACTGTGACACGATTTGACAGATAAAATCCCTTACCGACAGCTTTGAAGTGATAGCATTTCCCCAACAAGAAAACAGGAGAATTACGACTGAAGGCAGTTTTTGACTTAAGAGCCCAACCTTGAAGGGTTAAAAACATTTCATGCTTAGTCACATGTACAGGTATGTCACAATTTTGTGACACGTGAAAGACTGTCAGATGAACAGAAAATTAACAGTTAAACGTAAATCTCGTTACATACTATATTTCACATTGTGCCATGCTGACATGAACTTGGACTTTAGTTTCTCCACCTCGTCGGTCCCTTTAGTCTCCATTTTATCAGCCACGGAGCAGAACCCATCACAGCACATACGATGAAGTTTCTGTGAAAAGTTTTCAGTGCGTTACGGCCAAAACAAGTTACATCGTTCTTGGAAACATGCCATTGATTTTAACTTCTCTAATGTTTAGATGACATTTCCGCCAAGAGCCTAAAATACGATACGTTTGCCTGTGAAATAATCATCAAATCACTGTTCAGAATTCAAATTTATTAACATAGATGCATCTCAGGCTGACTAGCATGCTAATTACTCAGTAACGTTAAACTTGTTTACAAAACAGCCTAACGTTACAACAAGCATAAATGCAAACAAGCGGCGAATGCTTTGTAAAATAAGCAATTAAACAATCAAATATACACTTTAAAACATACCTGCTCACATGTCTTGTTATACTTAAGAACTCACTGTGCATCTAGTCTTTTCTGTTTACATTTTGAGGAAGCGGTCATCTCGTTCGGTCTCGCGGTACTTCAGATGTTCTCCCGTCTGGCGCAATTACGTCTGACTCATTTCCACTAAACGATTCTTCTGAGCTATTATAGTTCCAAAGAACTGTTTAAAAAAACAAAAAAACAGAACACACACACACAAAATAAAACAAACAAGAACAATACTAATATAATAGTGCTTGTCACGGTTTTACAATAAAGGATGGTTGTGATTTGTGGTTATGTGGTAACGTAATGTGGTTCTGGAAAGTTGTAATTAGACGTTATAATAAAATAACCAATTTATTAAGAGTAACATTGTGTACTGATAAAAAAAACTCGAGTCATACCCTCAAATCGAAAGAAAAAAATATTGATAGTGTATATTTATATAGTGTCTTTTATGAGTTTCACACATTGATCAGTGGTTATTGTGAACCGGTCTTGTGACATTTAACTTATCTATTACTCAAGGTTTTCTGCGGTTCATAAATATAATTTTGCCTTTTAAGAAATATCATTAGATTATTACCAATCAGAAGAGTACAAATTAGACATCCGCTATTACAAACCGCGATTTGTTTATGCAATATCCAATATATCTGTCATTGTCCACAGATTACAGGACTGCTGGAAGTGGTAACGGATGCATTTCACACTTTTTGCTACACAGATAGCTTCCTGTAAAAGAGCCCTCTATTGTACGCACAGGATATGAATCAGTCTGGGAAGACTTCAACCCACGATCCCAAAAGACTGAAAGATGGTGTGCGTTTATTTTTCCGGTTATACGGTAACGTTACGTTCTCACCTCTCTTGTGGTGCGTCTGGAGCGCGTTCTGGCTGCAGCCCCTGCCGTATTTTGACAAGTCCCGCCCCTATTTGCTCTCTGTTTATTATGGTTACTACGGCTTTATGAGTGACTTCGCAACTGCCCAATCACAGCCTTACTTTACGCGTAAGGGGGCGGGCTTTGTGTAAACACGGGTACGGGTGGGGTAGGAATATCGCGGCTGGAGCGCTGGAGTTACTCGAGCACTCAGCGGCTACAGTCATGGCTGAGCGCCGCGCCTTTGCCCAGAAAATCAGCAGGTAAGGATATCTAACGTACCTCTAAGCTATTGCGTTTGAATGTATTCTCCCAGCGCCCTGCGACCATTCTTTGTCTGCCTCCTGATGCAGCTGGCGAGCGTGCCAGTCTTTCCCAAATAAGGCCTAGCCGTTGAGTTTAGCTGGAGCAGACGCTGAGTTTATAGGCTCTGTCTCAAATCCTAGAGAGCTGCCTATGCAGACTACACGTTTGGGTTAATAGACGCGTTTGGAATGTCGTCTAGGTAGGTACCTTACTTGGTTTTGAGACACATCCATAGAGATGCCCGAGTGACCCACCCTAAGCTGCAAGACAGCGGTATGATGCCTTTGTGCCTCTGTGCATTAAAACCAGTCTTTATCCATAGGGTTATAATCCATAAATGCGCCTTTTGTTAAATCCATCTAGGGATCTAACGATGCAGACTAGGGTGAATCAATGAAATGCAGTTTTTAGGGTTTGCAAGAGGGTTGCTTGACATACTGACACATCGGGATGATTATGAGATGTTATACTGACAGTATGCAAGCATATGGTTCATATTAGTGTAGTAACTCAACATGCAGTCATACAGTAACGTTATATGTTTAGTGCACCACGGATTTGATTACATGATGATGATGTTAAGCTCTGAAGAAAATAACAAGACTAAATGTAAACAGTGACTTTAAGCCTGAAGATCATGAATAATATTTATGCATAGTCAGTTCTGGTGTATTTATGGCGAACAACTGACAAGGGATCGGATGTTCTTGCATGATATTGATGGTTTGCATTGTTGTTGTAGTCAGCTATTATAAAGCCTTTAAGACCATTTCATACATCCAGAATAACCGGAAATACAGTGCATTACAAAATTTTGATCCCTGTAATGACACTATGTGATTAATGTTTAGATCTGTTCAGATTTTGGCTGGTGGCCCACAATTTCTGGAGCAGGGGTTCTAGGTTATCATAATAGACTATAATTAAGTCTCATCATTGGCTTAAAAACATCTCTTTTCAGTTGAGGTTTCCTTTGTGATGTTAAGTCAGAGATTAGACCACATATGGATTTAAAAAAGGAAGTGACCTTTCAGGCTCCCTGGTGGTTTCCACAGTCTTGGCATTTTCAAGATGCTTGCAAATGCTGTTGTCTTGTCAGTGACGTGTAATAGGATGATAAGATCTGTTCAATATAGACTTTGTGGCACTTGGGGCCTTGATTCCAATCGTCACTTCTTACTTAACCAAATAAAGAATGTGTGTATTGATAGGATCAAGGATAAAGCTTTGTGTTTTGTTTTATTCATAAGACAGGCAGTATAGGTATCACTCATAATATAGATTGCAAAAAGCCCCATAAAATCAGTGTCTGTCTTGCTTTATTTTACACAAAGCAAAACTGAAAGCTCTAAAGTACAATAAAAAAACATCCCCACTTCTTATTGAATGACTTGCTGATTAGATATTCAGACATAATCTGAATGTCACAGAAGCTGTTTCCCATGGCTCTGTTTACTTAAGTGGAAGATGTTTTCAGAGATGTGTGAAATATGCACTGAAAGTCACGGTGTTAGCCGGATCCTTGGTAAACAACACATCCGCGTGGGCCAATCATCTGTTCCCTCTTCAGGAATGTCCAGCCTAAATAAAGGTCCCTCTAGAACCAACAAGGGCACAGGGGGAGGGCTTTTGTTTCTGTGTACCTCTACATGTATTAGCAGGGAATTCTGATTACATTGCTTTCATTGAAAACTTGAAAGTGTTTGTTCTGCTTGCGCTGTGAAAACTGAATAATAATAATTTACATTTATGATATTACTAGTAAAGACCTTTTGTCAGCCTAACCTTTTGGAGGGGCTTTGGTGTGAGCTCATCTTGTCTCATTATAAGATTTTCAAGAGTGTTTTTCTGTTGATTTTCTGTTTTGTTTGTTTCTTTACTAGATTACAAATGCTATTTGTGTATCTTAAATCGAATTCAAAATATAATTTATATAATAAAATATTACATTTTACATTTACATTTAAAATTCAAATTTTATTCGTCACGTCCACATACATACACGGTACGACATGAAGTGAAATGTATTGCACGACTGCCCCAACAAATTGACACATTAAGAAAACATAAAGTAAAACAATTTAAGTAAAAGTAAAACAGCAAAATAGAAGTTGAATATAAAAATAAGTACAGTAGATAAATATAATAATATAATTTAAAAAAGTAAACTAGCAATAAAAATAAAATGGAATAAAAAGAGAATAGAATTATAACCAAAAGCTCACACCAGATGCGAATGAAGCTAATTCATTTAAATTAAAAAAAAATATATATATAATAGTATTTGAAATAACATACTACTGTACTATTTTAGCACTAAGCGGTTTGTGAACTGTACACATTTTGACTATGCTTGGAATACCTGGATGATGCACTGATGGACTGTACTGTTCTTTATCAAGCTATTTTCAATGTGACAACAAAAATCAATTCAATAGGTATTGTTACATACAGAAATGCAAAATAAATACTTATTTTCTTCTTGATGATTCAGTAGCACTAAATTAAACATGATGAATTATAGTCAAGTCATGAGATGTGGAGCGTATTTTAATTGTATTATTGCAAACTGCATACTAGTGCTGCACGATTAATCATATCGCAATCGCGATGTCAGCCTGTGCGATTACATTACAGAAAATGTTGCGTTTATATGAAATAAATTACTGTATTAGTGGAGTAACAAGACATTCATTCTTGCTCACACCAGATGCGAACGAAGTGCTAAGCGTAACACTTTACACTTCTTGCATAAGCGGCACGTATTCAGAGCAGGAGCAGTGCGCCGATTGTGCTTTCGTTCTGCCAGCTTGTACTGCACGCTGTAGACAAGCATCTTTCTGTCATATTTTTCAGCTTTCTTCTCTGAACACTGTGAGCCATGTGCTTTGATTTATGTCATTTCTCTGCACCTGCTACGCGCTGCGTGAAAGCTCTCATCCGTTAACATGGGCACCAGCAAAAATACGCGCTGCTTGTGCCCTGCTGACACGTGCAGTGTGAAACCGGCGTAAACTTGACATGTTCAAGCATCCAATTATATGCTAATAGAGAGATATATTCGCCCAAGTTTAATGTTAATTGAATGTAATTTAATTCAGTAATGAAAAGATACTGTTATTTTTTATTTAATTTTGTACAATTTAGTTTTAATTAGTTGTTGCTAGATTGCACTGTATACTGTATCTCAGTTGAGGATTACAGATTTCAGCATTATTAGTAATCTGTGTGTGCATTTTTCCTTATAACAAGCAAGTCAAACCACTTATATATTGTATCGCAATGGCAATTTTGACCTTAATAATCTTTAATATCTTTAATAATCTTTAAT
>JAUMHR010000050.1:10255099-10268205 GCA_032361145.1 Enteromius fasciolatus
TCCAACATGCTGCTTTTATGATACTTTTCACTGGGGCTTTTAGCTCTGCTCAGGAGACAAACTCAAGCAGCTTCTTAGATATTTATATGACTTTCATAAGTTACTGTGAATCAGTTGCCATGGTGATTCTTAACTGATAAGCTCATTTGTAACCATGGATCGTAATCCAAACATATACTGATTATTTTTACCCAGCCACTGCGAGAAAAGTAAATGGAAGTGAAGTAATAACTGTGATTAAGGTTGAAAGGTTAGCTTAAACTGACTTTCACATATAATTATGTGAACTGAATTTGTGTAATTTTATCCATCAGTGACAAAGCACCACTGAACTGAATTTTAACAATATTATGTAGAATACTTATTTATTTGTTTAAGTCATTTTAAGTCATCACATTTAAATTTTGTCGTTGCATGTAGATTAGGGGAGATTTGGATGGAACATTTAATCAATGAATTCTGTTAGGCCTCTTTTTGTATGCTGATTAGCACAAAGGTAATAAAGTATTTTGGATGAACAGGTACCATAAGTTGGGCACCGCATTTAATCCCAACACTTTGGATAAGCAGAAGGAGAGGCAGAGAGGTTTACCCAAGCAGGTTTTTGAGTCTGACGAGTTGCCAGATCACAGCAGCTATCAAGATGATCAGGTAAAACTGTCTTTGCTACTATTTTTTTTTTCTTAAGCCTAGAATAATAATTGCACAATATGCCTATGAGTTTCTCTTTGAATACACTGAATATAAACACTGACTTTTGCATGCCACAGGATGATCTGAAGCGTAGGTCCATGTCAATTGATGACACTCCACGTGGCAGCTGGGCTTGCAGTATATTTGACCTGAAGAACTCTCAGCCTGATGCTCTACTGCCTCACCTTCTGGATCGAGTACCCAATGAGGAAATCGACCGCCACAATGAGGACCAGCGCAAATCAAACCGCCATAGAGAGCTCTTTGCACTGCACCCTGCTTTGGATGAGGTAGAGCATGATGTTTTGTTTCAGTTTGTCCTAAATTGTGTCGAAAGATAAGGATTACTAAAACGCGTCTTGATATAATCTTTTTTCTCATGTAGGATGAACCCATTGAGCGCCATTGTGTGCCTGATGTTCCGAAAGAACATTTTGGTCAAAGGCTTCTTGTCAAGTGCTTGTCCTTGAAGTAAGCAGGGAGCTTTTGTAGACTGAAATGTAATGCTAATGGTTACAACGCTGCTGATATGATTCACTTCTTCCTTTTAAGGTTTGAGATAGAAATCGAGCCAATATTTGCAAGTTTGGCCTTATATGATATCAAAGAAAAGAAAAAGGTGAGCTGTTATAATTCCCCATGTGATGTACAAGTTAATAGCTGTGTAAGGATATAAAACAATGAATATTAATTAATTCACTGTTAAAGTATGGATTACATGAAACTTGCTAAGTATGCTAATATGCTTGCTAATATTTTTTTCTTATTTTTATTGTGTATTTTAAAATTTAAATTATAAAACCATTTTTGATGGTGTTAAATTTACAATTAAGAAATTTAGAAACCACAATTTAAAGTACATTTATGTGTAAAGGAAATGTCACATGGTGTTGCTAACTGATTTCAACACTAGAGGGTAGTAGTCACCTGTTCAAAGATTTTAAAAGGTCCTTAACACTCCTTCTGACATCCTAACATTCTCCTGTCTTCGTTCTCAGATATCAGAGAACTTTTACTTCGACTTGAACTCTGAGCAAACGAAGGCCATGCTGCGTCCGCACATCCCATCTGCTGCTATCTCCACCCTGGCCCGCTCTGCTGTCTTCTCAATCACCTACCCTTCTCAAGACGTCTTCCTTGTTATCAAGGTTGGTAGCATCCCTCTTAACACTCAGAGCCCTATTCATGAGCACAATATATATTTTGTTCTTTTGAACTTTTATCAATGAATCCCAGAAAAAATTTACCACTATTTCCAAAAAATATTGACAAGGAAAAAATGCTTTCTTGAGCATCAAATCAACATATTAGAATGATTTCTGAAAGACCATGTCACTCTTAAGACTGTATGATATAATGTGTGTGTGTGTGTATATATATATATATATATATATATATATACATATATATACATATTAGAATTATGTATTTATTTCTTAAACATTGCTGCATGCATTGATGTTTGTAAGTCAATATGACATGGATTTATGAAGTGTACAGGTTTTTTTTACTTTTTTTATTAGTAGTTATGTTTTTATAATCATTGCATTGATGTCCATTTATTGCTTAATTTGAGCGTTTTGAGTAGTGCTAACTGAAGTGTTTGCTTTCAGCTTGAGAAGGTTCTTCAGCAGGGAGACATTGGAGAGTGTGCAGAGCCTTACATGGTCTTTAAAGAGTCAGATGCTGCCAAAGTAAGCCATTCGTAACGGTTTATACATTGTGCACCAGCTCCTAGTGGAATTCAGCCAAGCATAGTTACTGTTTTTATATTCTCTTCTCCGGTACTACAGAATAAGGAAAAGCTTGAGAAGTTGCGCAGTCAGTCTGAACAGTTCTGTCAGCGACTAGGGCGTTATCGGATGCCCTTTGCCTGGACCGCCATACACCTCATGAATATCGTGAACAGTGCCGGCAGCCTAGAGAGAGACACGGAGCTGGAGATGGGGCTGTCAGGTGAGTCTTTAAATGGAACAGATGTTTGTGAATGTTTATCCTTCACTTGTGCTTAGTTTGAAATTATTTTTCTCAACTTTGAAGGAGCGACGAAGTCAGATTATGCTCTTTGCACTTAATGCCATGATCTAATCACATAGTACTGAAGTTTGAACTACTTGAATTACACAGAACGGAAAGGCTCTTGGTCTGAACGTAGGAACTCTAGTATTGTGGGACGTCGTTCGCTAGAGAGAACCACCAGCGGAGATGAATCATGCAGTCTGACAAGCTTCAGACCAGCTACCCTGACGGTCACAAACTTCTTCAAACAGGTCAAGCTGTTATTCAAAATACAAAACATTCCAGTATTGATTTTGCTCATTGAAAGTTGACTGTCCTTCAGTTATCGGTCATTACATAGGTCAGCCCGCTAAAGCTAATAAATACTCCTCCTTTTGACATTTGAATATGTTTTTTATGTTTTATTAAATACATATTAGGAAGGAGATCGACTAAGTGATGAAGATCTCTACAAGTTCCTAGCTGACATGAGGCGGCCATCCTCTGTGCTGCGTAGACTGAGGCCCATTACAGGTAGAGCTCTTTTGGCATGCGCATTTAGTAGAATTGGGCTATATTAACATTTATGTAGTGAGTTATGTAACTGATTTACTAAATGCCTTCTCAGCCCAGCTGAAGATCGACATCTCACCAGCTCCCGAGAACCCTCACTATTGCCTGACACCTGATCTGCTCCAAGTAAAACCTTACCCAGATAGTCGAGTGCGGCCAACAAAAGACATCCTGGAGTTTCCTGCCAGGGACGTTTATGTGCCCAACACCACTTACAGGTATAAATGTCAAGATCAGTCATTTTCAACTTTCTTGATTTCGACACCCACCCACTGTTGACAATAATATTCAAAGTTACCCTATTCAAGTGAAACTTAAAATGTAGATGTTTGATGTGTTGCCGTTTTTAGTAACACTTTATAATAGCTACACGCTATTAATCATTAGTTAAGCATTAGTAAATAGTCAGTTCATCCTTTTATAAAGCATTGTTCCAACACTAGTAGTCATTATTAAGCGGTTTATAAATACAGCTACTGTATAAATGCCTTGTTCTTGATTTATAAGCATATCTAAATTCACAAAGGAGATTTAAAGGGCCAGTTATCTTCCTAACAAAACAAATAAACAAACATAAAGTACTATTAATTTCAAGATGCAAAAAATATAAAACTGTACAACTGTGCACATTATTTTTTTTCTATGAAACTGAAGGTTTGTTTTTGTTTAAGTGTAGAGTTGTATGATTATATCTTTTACATCTTGAAAAAATATGTCTGTGTTCTGTATCTCTCTGTGTTTAAATTTGCTGTTTAGTACATTAATTAGCCTTTACATCTGCTTTATAAATGCTTCGCAAGGTATAAATAGTCCTCACTTCAGATGAGCTCACGTCAACAGACGTCTGACAACTACTAAATGCTTTATAACTACTGAATCATGAATTAGAGAAGGACCATGTGTTAATAAAGCATTTATTAACACAATGAACAACTATTATCATTTGTCTGAATAAGATTTATTAATGTAAATTTAAATAATTTATTAATCATTTACTCAGACTTTCTGAATGATCTTATTACACTGACAACTCCTAAATAACTGGGTTGTAAATAACATAATAATTAAAAAATGATAAACTGATTATTAATAAAGTAAGAAAATACAGTTATTAAACATTTTATATATATATATATATATATATGCTCAAGAACAAGGCGTTTATAGATGCACTTGTAAACTGTTTACTAATCTATAATAATGTTGGAACAATGGTTTATAAAGCATGAAATAAATGCTTACTAATGCTTAACTAATCATTCATAGTGTGTAGTTATTCTAAAGTGTTACCCAGTTTTTATTTGTAGCACACATTTAAGCTAAACGTTTAAAGATTCATTATGCACATTACAGTTTCTGGACTCACAGTGTCCTAGAAACCCAATAGTTTAAAGATTCTGAAAAGAGGAACATTTTGATTTTAAAAGTTTTTCCCTAGCGTTTTTAAAAAGGCCCCTGAATCTATGGACACCTCTAGGTTTTGTAACATCAAAGTAACCAAATGAATTCAATCTGAAATAATTACATTTGTATGACTGTATATTGATATAGCATGTCTTTTTACTGTCTGCCTAAACGGATTTAGTTCCTATTTTTGTAAAGCTTTCCTTTCTGAAGAGTCTAGTCAGCTCTAATTGGTCATCTGGTACAGCGGTTATTAAACAGTTTGCAGCATGTGTCTCAAATATTATTCCCCTCGCCATAATTAGGGTTTCAGCTTTCAAGTATTTGAGCAGCTGTAAACAGTATATCTGATAACATGGCATAAAAATCATTTATGATTCCATTCTCTTTAACATGGTGAAATCAGGAATTATGAAAATGGGTGATTTCATGGTGACATTGCTTATTCACTGAAACAATGCGTTTTAGGCACGTTTTTTGTAGGAGCCTCTGGTCTAGATCAAACAAATTGGCCTTACATGCAACACAAACATTTTTTTTTCTTTGGAAATGTCTTGTCTCACTTTTTTGTATTGCTAAGTAACAGAGCACTCTCTGTGTAAGCAGGCAGCCTCATTGTATGCTCTAACCCTGCTATTTAAGCTTACTAATTTATTCAAGGTTGACCAGACAAAGATGCTTATCCTCTGCATGTTGACATAACCTGTAATTCAGAGGGCATGTTTGTCTGCTCTCAGCCTGTGCCAACTTTGTTATCGTCCTCTGGACATGCCGCGTAGTCAGCCTTGATTTAGATGGTGCAGATTGGGACACGATTTACCGCAGACATCTTTCATGTTTTGGATTTATCACATTTGGCATGTCTGTTGTACAGTGTATGCAGGTCATATAACATGTTGGGTTGATTTCTTACACCGTTTATGCTCAATCCATCCTCAGGATTATTTATTTATTATCAGTTAAATTCATTTTTTCCCTCCCGCTTTAACTAACGGCAGTTTTAAAATGTCTGTAAACTGGGTTATTTCAGTTATGTGAGCCTGCAGTGAAGATGTTCATATACTGTTTCCCTTTGAAAGATATTGCTCAAATTTGCTTTAATTATGCAGTAAAATTTACATTTATTATTATCACTTAAAAAAAAAAAGGTTTGCCATGTGAGTCCAAGTATGGTATAAGATGCCTTATTTTCTAAATGCATTGCTATAAATATGATGCACCTGACTACCATTGAGAAACATTGTATAAACTAAATATATACAGTGCAGGTGAGTATGTACAAAGCATAACCGGGAGTCAATATGACTCATTAACAGAAAGAGACAAGCAAAGGATTCGACTTCAACCATAACACATACCGCATTTCCTGGTAACACCTTGTAATCATTTTCTAAATCAAAATTGCTATAATATCTATAATGTAATATAATGTAATATAGTCATATTATATAGTCATGTGTTCATAAGTATTGTAGTGACCCTTTCCTACTGTTGCGCATTTCTGAAAATTACTTTATACTTCAAAATTTCAAGTTAACATACTGTATGTGAAATCACATTGAGAAGCTGTATAGTTGAGCGCGATGTAGTTCTATAATATTATCATATAGTCTATCATATAAACTACAGACTCTTAATAACATGCACCAACTCCTGTACCAGAGATGTGATCTGCCATTTTAACCTGTTCAACTTTTCTTGGTCGGCAAGCTGCAAGTTGATGACCTATGAAGATTTCAAACTAACACATGCATGTTGCAATACCCCTTTGACTTGATTTTTACCCTCTACCAGAGTCAATGACCTGTTGCAGTTGCATCATTCAGTTTCTGCTGTCTGTAGAGAAAGGGAAAAGCCAGTGTCTGCTGCCAGTGTGACCCTTCTAATTGATTCTGAATTACCCAATAGAGAGTATAAGGTCAGGGGTTATTGAAACTAGGTTGATGGTCTGATGGTGATCTTTGTGGTTTTGAGGGTATAGGAGCTTCCTTTGGCTGGCTTCCAGTAGATTCCTTTCCTGCGCTGGTGCCGAGTCCTTGACCTCACCCAGGCGTATCTCCCGTTTAAGTTGGTGTCTCCACATGCATCAAACCACCAACCTCCTGAAACCAGCAAACAGATAATAATTAGGGGTTTTCAGTTGTTAAGGGATATTGAATATTAATTTTGACCATGTTATACCTGTGTAGTTGCGGGCACAGTTTGACTCATCGTGATTGTCATTGTCTCTGTCCTTGGTTGAGAACTTCATGCCTGTGTGGTTGCTCATGGCGTCAGGCAGATCTCCAGACAGAGGTGCCAAGTGAAGAGCGTAATCAGATGCAGGGCCTTCCAGGGTGAATGTGTACTCTATGAATCTCTTTTCCTCCTTCCAGTCTTCCAGTTCGATGTGTAAAATGTATCGTCCTTGTTGAGCAATGGAGTAAATCTTCGCCAAGCCAAGCCAGAACTCTTCTGTAACAAAAAGATATTTCCACTTAGTTCTTGTCAACAGCTGAAGATGCATTATTTATTGCATTATTTGCATTACTTTGAATTGAGATAAGCACAGTTGCAGTGATAGAGAAGGAAGCATCTGACATGACACACAAGGGCATACTTACTTTCCAGTTTGCCAAATCCATATTCGTATTTTTGCCATGACTGGTCAAAATCAACCGATCCATCCTCCCTGCTCTGAATGACTGTGGCGGCACCATCTTAAAATAAAGAGTAAAAGTAAACTGTCAAGAGAATCTTGTATTGAGTTGGATAAGAATAGTGATAAGATCAATTTTACTTAAGAAAGTAAGTTTCTTGTGCCTTTTGTGTGTACTTGTTGCAGTTTTTGTAACTAATATCAGTAGGAAGTCTGATGATAAGATGTACATTATTGGTCTCTTACCAGCGCTTATCTCACAGTAAACATAGAAAGGCTCAGATTGATTGGGTTTGATTGGGTAAATTCCACTGGTCCTTTGGCCTCTTTTGAACACATCACTGCAGTCCATTGGAAAGTCTATGCAGCAGAACACACCGTTAAGGATTTTGGATTTATTAAGGCAGCAGTTTAGATTGCTAAGTGACTTTGTGCTGTTCTTACCATTTATTTCTGCAGTTCCATTGGTGGTGTTCATCGTTAAGTAACGAAAAGAGTCAAGTGTTTCTGGATTTAAATCCAAAGGTTTTTCACCTGTGTCTTGAAAAGAGTCATAATTCACCTGAAATAAAATAATATTTATTCTCAGTAAATGCAAATAAAAAGAGAATTACACAGAGAATTATTTTAAATTCAATCAAAATTCTTTATTCAATATTTAATATTCAGTATTCTTTTATATTCATTAGACTTATTATTTGACATTGACATTATTCAATTTTAATTTATTTAAAAAAAATACAAATTTACAATATAATTGAACCAAATTCTTACAAAATGCAATTTTATAATGAATCATATTTTGTTAGCTAGAATTTCTTATAGCAGTCGCTATTATAGGTGTGATGTAAATGTAAATTAAGAATGAAATTATTTTAAATTTAATCAATATTCTTTATTCATTAGAATTTCTTTTTACTTGATATTTACACTATTGAAATTTATTAAAAGTATCATTTGAATCTGTTTGTTTTACAATATAATCAAATCATATTCTTAAATTGCATTTTGTTAGTAAGACCTTTTTTATTGCAGTCTCTATTAGATGTGTAATGTAACTAAATTATTATTATTTTTTGACCCTTTTAAATAAAAATGCTTTTAATTCATAATCCTCTCATTTAGAATGCAAAACACTAATATTATATAAACCATATTATAGAAACAAGAATGGATACCTTATCCTCAAGACTCTTAATTTTGGTCTTCTGGTAATTGAGCTGTTCATGTTGTTCTTTAACAGATTTAAGCAGATCTGTAATGGTCCTTTCTTGTGTTTCAATCACATCCTGCAATAGACAAGTTGTTAATTCAGTAAATGCATATCCGGATTCAACTGGAACAGATGCCTGGACAGCTTTATACTGTATAATCAATTTTATTGTTTAGTTTTTGCTCTTGCCATCAAGTGTGATTTACATATGGTTTTAGATAGACATTCATTTTAAAATCGGTATTGTGAAGCCCGATAGTTACAACAGGAGTTTGAATGGGTTTTCATTTCCAATAAAAACTCAGAATTGACCTTACTACACTTACCTTCAAAGCAGTGATCTCTTGAAGTTGATCCAGAGGCATCATGCTCTGAGACAAACCCTTCAGCTTCTCCTCCAGCCCACCAACCTTGCTGTGCAACTGGCTTCGCTCTTGGAGAATGTTGTTGATTTTGGAATTGATCTCCAGTGACAAGTTTTTGATCTCCTCATTATTGGCCTTTAAAAATATGGTCGTCTCCTTCAACTTCTCCTCTTCCTCTTTGATTTCACTGGTGACCACCGAGAGCTGGTAGAAGGAGCGATCAAAGATGTTGAGCTTCTGGAAGATGTCGTTGATCTGAGACTTGGTCTTGTGCACAAATTCTCTGAGGCTCTGGCCGAGCTGTAGAAGACCGTTAGCTAGGAGTCGTACATCATCTAACATGGCAAAGCGGGATCTAGCCTCGGTTGGCAGTGCGGTGACAAGAAGAGGTGCCTCTGTGGGTGCTTTCTTTAGATTTGGGGCTGCGCTTGTTGTTGACAAGCTCAGCCAAAAAAGCAGGAAAATCAACATCTTGTCGGTTGGTTTGAAGGCAGATTTGTTTACTGCGTCAGTCCGTTCCCAGTCCGTCTTTTGTACTAGTCTCTTTTAGCCTCCCTTTCTCGCTACTCCTCTCATCTCCTACTCTGCGAACAACACCAAAAACAGCAGAGATTCCTCAAAATATATACAGCTACATTGAAAGAGGGAGGGACCATTTGGTAATTATTAAGCTGGCTGTGCTTGAGCGTCCTCCTCCTAATCTGGAGAGTTTACTTGCAGAAAATTTACCGTTTTACACACAAACACACACACACCCCTACACACACACACACACACACACATCCATAACCATGCCCCTGGTTGCCTCTGATAAGCAAAGATGAACGATGCTGATGAATCATTCTGCCGATCGATCACATCATCACGACGGCCACTTGGTGCACTGTGCATGTACCACTGGACGGGAATTAATAATAAAAGTATGCAATTTATGATTCTGTCTTTGATTTAATGGTCTCCTGAATCAGCGAAGCATCACTCTCAGGTGCCACTGAGAGGGTCTGCATGTACAAGCAGAATCTTCACTCAATCTCAGGACGGTTCAGCTTAGACGGTAATAAAAATGAGTGATGACTGAAGTTGGGGGAGTTTGTGCCATTTGCACTGATATATATATACAGCCTTTTTTATTTACTGCTGCTTCATATTAATCTCCCTTTAGGCTTAAGCAGGAAATCTGTATTTATTTATTTATTTATTATATTTTTTTCACTTTCTGTTGGCTTGGACGTTCCAGCAGTTTAGAAAAACATTTACTTGTATATGAAATACCAATTATATGTAGTATATGCATGCTACATTTTACATTTTATAATTATTATTTATTTTTATTTTTCAGATTTTCACAAAAAAATTCTAGGCCTTTAGTTTTCAGTAAACAATACAAGTATAATGTAATTTCATAGATGAATATATTATCAGCTATCAGATATATTTCAGCTAAATCTCTTCTATGTCACCCATGTAGGTAGTGTTAGGTAAAGAGTTTTAATTGTAAGAATTTGCAACCACAATGTTCAGTACATGTTTTAGCCTTGTAACTGTTTGAGTCATGGCCAAATGTTTGCAAACCCCCTTAATATGGAACTTCTACTGATAAACTATTGAACCAGTTACTATTTTTGAACATTTGTTTTGTTCAATCTTTTAGTTGTGGAACAGTGTCCACTCATTAACGCTTCTGCAGACAGATTTTGTTTTGTATGTGAGATAAAAATACGTTTAACTTGATGACATTCAGCTGATTTGAAGTATTTAGCACATTAACTTCTAGGATATTTTAATATATCCCCTAATTTAGATGCAAAAACACTAATATTATATAAACAATATTATAGAAACAAGAATGGATACCTTATCCTCAAGACTCTTAATTTTTGTCTTCTGGTAATTGAGCTGTTCGTGTTGTTCTTTAACAGATTTAAGCAGATCTGTAATGGTCCTTTCTTGTGTTTCAATCACATCCTGCAATAGACAAGTTGTTAATTCAGTAAATGCATATCCGGATTCAACTGGAACAGATGCCTGGACAGCTTTATACTGTATAATCAATTTTATTGTTTAGTTTTTGCTCTTGCCATCAAGTGTGATTTACATATGGTTTTAGATAGACATTCATTTTAAAATCGGTATTGTGAAGCCCGATAGTTACAACAGGAGTTTGAATGGGTTTTCATTTCCAATAAAAACTCAGAATTGACCTTACTACACTTACCTTCAAAGCAGTGATCTCTTGAAGTTGATCCAGAGGCATCATGCTCTGAGACAAACCCTTCAGCTTCTCCTCCAGCCCACCAACCTTGCTGTGCAACTGGCTTCGCTCTTGGAGAATGTTGTTAATTTTGGAATACATAATGCATTTAATTTTTTAATACATAATGCATTTTAAAAGGTTGTCCATATTTCCATGCTCATTATCTTATGAGTACATAATATAACGCGTTTCTGTTTAAAACTATCTTGGAAAGCTGTTCAGTAAAGTGCTTCTTTTTTTTTTTTTTTTTGCCTGCCTTCTAACTTGTTTTATGTCTGCTGGGGTGATGTATTGCCATTGCCCTGCTGCAAGCTCAAGCTGACTGCTCCTGTTCAGGCAGGTGCAGACAGTTTGGCCTCAATCCATATTTGTGGACACAGCTAACAAAACCAGACTCCCATTGTGTACCCTGAGGCCATTCGGGGTTTAGAAGCTTGTGTGTCAGTGGTATGGGAGATCTGCAGTGTCCCTTCTTACCCCCATTCCCCCCCCTCCCCAACACCAAATAGAAAATTATTAACATGTTATTATTTGATGGGTTTCCTGAAACAAATACAACTGAACTGAAATTGCCACAGGTTTAATTTATTGCATCTCTCTTTTTTTGTGTATGTGTGTTTGTGTATGTTTTTTTTCACCCTCAGCTTTATTATATTTTCATGGAATATCGAACTGTTGATTATTGAGCGTACAATATAATTATTTCCCTTTAACGTTTTTCTCTTTTCAACACAAACTAAAGACTGTAGTCTGTAATAAAAGTAACTTTTTTTTTACCACATTAGAGAGGATGTAATATTGAGAGTGCATGAGAGATCTGTGCTCCTTGGAAAGTGTGTGACCTTTGCAGTCTGTGTGGTCTCCCAGGAGAGTGTGTTCCACGTCACTGCAGTATTTCTTTCCATTCCTGCAGCTACTGTAACGGAAACAGCTGTGCTACAAAAATCTCTGCAATAAAAAGATCAATGGGGATTCATCTTAAAGACATTTTCACATGTGACCAGAAATTGTTTTCAAAGTGTGAAACTTTAAACTTTGAAGTGTGTAAAAAATACAAGTTTTTTTTTTTTTTAAATAAATGTATTTTCATTTCAGTTAAAGGGATAGTTCAGAAAACGTTTTGTGTGCAAAGAAAATAAAAATAATGACTTTATTCAACAATTTGAATGAGAGCAGCAAACTTTTGATGTTTACATTTTTCTCTCTTTCTCCGTTCACCTGTGTGTAGGAACCTGCTGTATGTGAACCCACAGAGTCTGAACTTTGCTAACCGTCAAGGCTCAGCTCGTAACATTACAGTGAAAGTACAATTCATGAATGGGGAAGATCCTAGCAATGCTATGCCTGTAAGATATGACAAAATACTTCAATAAGTATAAATATAAATCTAGAGAAGCACTCCTTTGACTTTGGGAAATGGCATAATATACTTACAGTTCTTCACTCCTGGGTCTCTTAGGTAATCTTTGGGAAATCCAGTTGCGCAGAGTATTCAAAGGAGGCGTACACTGCTGTAGTCTATCATAATCGGTGAGTTTGTTTTGTATTTTTTTTTTTTTTCTCCAGTTATGACTTAACATGTGATCGAACATCATCAGATAAAGTGGCAGGCTCAGTTCTATGTGTATTTAAAACAACAGTCTGGATTTTCTTTTCTTTTGTATAACACTTACATCTAACTTTTTTTTTCCGGATTATTATTTTTCTTACTGTGCATCGAATGTTTCCTCAGATCACCAGATTTCCATGATGAAGTTAAAATAAAGCTACCAGCTTCGCTGACCGACCATCATCACATCCTTTTTACCTTCTATCATGTTAGCTGTCAACAGAAACAAAACACTCCACTGGAGACACCTGTTGGATACACGGTACTATTTAATATATATATATAATATTATATTATATAATATTATTAATATTATATAATATTATAATGTTTAATATTTTTGTGATTTACACTTTGAA
>JAUMHR010000050.1:10276537-10286761 GCA_032361145.1 Enteromius fasciolatus
TTTTAAACGTAACAGACAGGGGGGGGGGGGCTTTATTTATTATTATTCAAAGAACAATAACATATTACATGCTATGAAAAAAGAAAAGAGAGAGATACAAAAAAGAAGATAGAGAAAAACAAGACAAAGAAGTTGCCAGGGGGAGGAAGTATAAAATTAAAAAAATAAAGTACAAAATACTGTAAGTTCTTGAATATTATATATATCAGAGTCTTGAATATTGTCGGTATAGGTACATATTTCAGTCAACAAAACAAAAATTGGGTTTTTTGTTAGTAAATTTAAATTTATGAATGTGAAACTTTAGAATTACTGTTCCTTTTTGTCAGGATAGTCTTTAAACCAAAGAGTACATTTTCCCAAGAGAGTATAGGTTTTCTTCAATATATTTTGTACCTTGTACCTTACGCCAGTGTAACTGAGTATGTGCATCACAAAATTGTTATGATGTTCATTTGAGCTTCCTATGTTTTTATTTTTAATTAAAGTGGAAACAGCTTACAATACTCGCTCAATAAGGCATTGTTTAACAGAAATTCTGCATATAGGCTGCTGTTTGTTGCAGTTTTTGTTCTTTTGTTTTGTTAATTTATTGTTTATTTAGAAAAAAATATTTCACACGTGGTCCTATTTATTTCTTTAAAAGCTTTATTAAGTTTTTCCTCTGTTCCCTGTCCATGCAAATCACTTCTGTTTATGCTGCTTTTTGCTTGTAGCTATAAAATTAATCCCTGAAAACAAATTTTATTTTTTATTTTTCATGGGTCACAGCCACACATCAATTCAAATTTAAGTGTAATTTAACATAATCTTGTTGGTTAATACTGGCTTAATCACTGTCGTTTGAAAAAGAAAAAAAAAAATTAACGTTCCTATTTTCAATGGAGTCTAATAAGTTAATCAGTAAATATAATAATTTAGTTAGGCCTATAACTCCAGCCCAACCTGAAATATCACTTGGCCCAGCCTGCATCTCCTATCTGGAGCCAAAAAAACTATTATAATTAACAATAAATTCCAGCTCGCTTTTTTATTATAAAATAAAACACAAATTAACAAGAATACTTGTTTCATATACGTGTTATTATTGTCATTATTATTATTATTATTATTATATGTACAAAAAGAATTTCTTACCTTTCACCAGTAGATGGACATCAAGAACAGTGCATGAGCGACGGGACATTCAATCACCAACCATCAAGATCGGGGATGTCTTGTACAGCTCCTGGAGGGCTACTGTCCTGCAGATTTCAGCCCCAACCCCATTTAAACACACTTACATTAACCAATAAAGGTCTTACTAGGCATAGCTTACTAAAAACTTCTAGGCAGGTGTACTGAGGTAAGAAGCTAAACATTGCAGGACAGTGGCCCCCCAGGACCAAGTTTGGACACCCTTGATCTAGGCCTACTGTATATCTACTTTATTTCTTTCTGCTACATTCAACATAGACCTATGCAATATACATAATTTATTTCCCTCAATATTAAGATATATGAGAATGAAATACACACATGAAATGCACTGATATTACAGATAGTAAGTGTAACAAATAACATAAGAGGTTGAACTACTGTTTGCATAAGGGTCAGTAGAATAGTGCTGTATGGAGAGTAGCAGATTACACAACTGGACACAGCTGTCACTGCAGTGGAATGTCATTTCACCTGCTCATGTATATTACACAGAGGCATCTAATCTGCAGATGTGCTTGAGGAGGCTGATCTCAAACCACTCAAATCATATCTGCATCTGCTGATCATTTGTATCCACTTACTTAGAATATTATTTTCTTTTGTGGGAGTGTCTGAATGCACCTTTTATGCAGAGGAGACTGAGGCTATATATCAGTAACTAATGCACTGAGGCAAATGTCAATTGTGGTTGAACTGTGTTTTTTTCTATATGTGCAGTTGAGGCAAGTAGTCACATGTGGTTATTATCTTGTATTTATATGCATAAAATGGCATAAATTAATATATAATTATGATTACAATTATCATAAAGCTATGTAATGTTACTTTTATTTAAAAAATTTACAACATTATTTGTTTGGCAAAAAAATGGCTAGACATATTTGTATGTTACCTTTTATTGCTTTACTGTAGTCTATTTATTTGTGTTTAATCCATTTACATTTACAAACAGAAACTACTTCAAAACATTTATGCATTACTAAAATATATATGCATATATATAATATAAAATATAAATATGCATTACTATGTACTATTTGTGTAGAAACCTAAGGAAATGTACCTCTTTTCATTCCCCTACAGTGTTAAGCACGAATTCTTGCAGAAAGCAGTCTCTGTCTAAGTAACATCAGTCCTGGGAAGAAGCTTTTGAGTCTGGAAATGCTGAGAAATAGACCAGCACTCAAAGAATGAGAGGCATGTCCTGCTCTCTTTTCAGCCCCAGCTGAGCTGTGTGCTGTTTTTTAAATCACTTTACCATACTAAACCTACCTCAGTGTCAGTGACACATGATACACACCAGCTGGATCAAACACACACACACACACACACACAAAGAGATGATGTCAGCTCTTGAGGCAGAGCTCAAGCAGCATACATATAGGCAAAGTGGTTAAAAATCAGTTTAATCTTTTATCAGTCAGCTGTACTACATTAATCCTAAGCATTTGAATGTGATGGGGAAGCTGGATGGGGGGTGTTGGCTGATACTGCTGTGTGTGTGCCTGACCCTCTGACTGCCATTGGATGAGCTCTGCGGGAGGGGGTGTGTTCAGGCTCACAGTATAGCGCTTGTTATGAGAGCCTTCTGCCGTCCCCTTCCACAAACCTCACAACAACAGTATCGCAGCCTCCGAGGCTGTGTGTGTGTGTGTGTGTGTGTGCAGGGGAGTGAGGAGTGCCTCTACCGCCGTTGCAGCTGGTTGCGGCTTCCTCTCTGTGCTGGATTTCCTTGAAGGTCTGTCTCATCACCTCTGCAGTGCCTAGGAAAAATAGCCCCCCTCCTAGAGACTGAGGTAAGCGATGTGAGATAATACATTCCATGTCTGTCTTTCTGTCCATTATTCAACTTTTCTCTTGTTTACCTTTGAAAAATGCAGCACACCTCTATAGATCCCACCCACCATCCCTTATAACCACCCTTTTCATTTGTTGTTGAGCATTTGAGGCAGTTCTTCTTATTATGTGCTGTTCTTCCACTAATAATTTAGTGTTTCTAGATTGGATAACATCCTTGAGTGCAGACCTTGGTTGTTTTTATAGTAGCTACGCCTGCCACCTTGACAGCATTTCTGGCCATCATAGATCCCCAAAACGCTGTCTAGGTGGGCAACCCGTGTCTTATAGCACAAATCATCTCATCTTGCGCTTGGCTGTGCTGTTTCAGTTTACCTCCCCGCTGGGTTGTCGTTATGCCGAGCAGCGTGTCAATCTGGCAGAGATGCGAGACACGCGAGCAGGGAGCGATGCGTTTAATCGTGCCGTAGTGCAGCATTGCGCCGCGCGCTCGTCTGCAATGCTGCTTGATAGCTCAGGTTTGGTTATTTCGCGATGGTGACTGGCTCGTTTGCAGCGACCCAGAGACGGTGAGCTCAGCTGGTCGAGATCTCTCTGATATCCCGCGATGCCCGGGGCAAGATTCTGGCTGCCATGTGAAAAGGTTCCTGTTTGTTTCGCGTGCAGAGCGCGCTTTCTTGCTATTTTCAGGCGCAACGGAGAGGGGTTTAGATTCAGATGCTATGGGTTGGTCACTGTGCATATATTTGCACATAACGAGGTTAGGCTGATTTATTAAGCAATGCATTTAAAAAAAATGATATGCATTGAAGAGTCCAAATCTTCACCTGGCAAAAATACAATTTCATTACAGTCAATTCCTTCTCACAGTGTGCAGATTATAGACCATATTTGGGGGAGGGGGTGTCAAATCCCCATAATTAATGCTTGTCTCACTCAAAACAATTGGTTTGCAATCGCAAATGGAATGTAAGTTTCATCAGTGTTTTCAAATGTGAGTGAGTGATTAGAGTTAGAATCAAAAATGATATTAAGATATGATTTAAATAAAATGTTTTGTTATGAATGTATTTTCTACTATAAAGTCCATCTTGAATCTTTACTGATAATTATTGAAACACACAGGTATCATATATATACAGTTCACACAAAAAAGGATACAAATAAACAGTAATATATATATATTGTTTTTTAAAATTTTTTTGCATGATTATAATAAACCAATAATATAATAGACTATTATAATATTGTAAAATAGATACTGCAACGCAATAATACTGCACATAGCAAATTGTTATATTTATTTCAGACACCGTTTTAGAAGTAAACCAAACAAGGATTCAAGGACCTGCAGGTGCTGAGCTGGTGACATTAATATGAGAACGATCCGTATGATAGAGACAAATAAAACAACAAAAATATTTAAAAATCAATGAAAATATTAAATATAAAATAAAATTAAATGTGTATAAATAAGGGCTATAGGCCTGCCTATAATATTTTCAATATTATATTATAAATATCTAAAATAAAATAAAAAAACGTCTATAACCATTTCACAGAGTTTGTAAACTAAAATGCAAATATATTAATATTTTTGTCCCAAAAATTATTAATTTAGCTTTAGCTACTTTGCTTGCTTTACATTTTCATAGTTGACCTGACCTAAAAATTCCTCTAAAAAAGATGGAAATTATCAACCTCCTAAGTCTTTGTATAATTGGCTCGCTGCCTGTGCACTTGTAATGCCTCCCTAGGAGCCTCCAGGCTCTTTGATGTTCTCTGGAATGCAGAGGTACATTAAACATGTGACCTAGGGCCACCCAGGAGCTCTGACTCCCTAAAGAGTGTGCAAGTGTACCATCACGCTGGTGATTTTGCTGGCCCCTTTTTTTTTTTTTGTCATAACTTTCCAAACACAACTTGCCAGATGCCACTACATGTTATTTATTGTGATGAAGACCAAATTATTTATGCACGGGTTGCATTTTTCATATTGTTTATATTTTATATATGTTTTTTTGTTTATTTATTTATTATTTTGATTATGCTCATCCATGGACCATTAATGTAACATCTTGTAAACCCAGGAGACATTTACCACAGAAATAAATGGTCATGTTTTTGCTCTTGTGATCAGTCATGTGGGCTTCTTGCACCAGTGACTGTAATTCCATGACCTGGTAGAGCTCTGAAACAGGCCCTTAGTGGAAACAATGCCTAGAGAGACGTACTGGGGTACTTTAAATCTACCAGATATGTTTTAAGTCTCTTGACTATTGCTGTTAGACTAAAATGGTTGTATTGTAGGTTTCTGGATGTCTGAAGAGGTGGGCATGAGAGAGCTCGTTGTGGAGGTTATGGAATTTGGCATAGCGAGGTCTCTTGGGGGTTCACATGTGAGGCTCTGTGGGGGCGATTCCTTGTCCATTGTTTTCTGCTGAAGGACATTTCTGTAGAACGGAGATGGAAACAATGGCTGATATAATTTGCAAGCTGCTCCTGCCCTTTAGATGTATTCCTCATATGTGCGTCAAAGAAAAAAATCTAGTATGCGATCAAGCGAAGAAGGATTTCTTTGAGAGAAGAAAATGTCAAAATAATTGCAGTTGTATATGAACTTTTCATGGATCTCATGTTTACAAAAAATAAAAATGTAGATTTGTGTTAGATCCACAAAAGTTGACTGGATTTTGAAAGTTATTGTGTCTTCATGTGAGGAAATCCCTGAGGGTGGATGTGACTGAGGTGTAAACTGAGGTTTCTCTGATATAAAGGAACATTTCTGGTTCCCCAAATAACTTTTTTCTTTAGTGTGAAGACACTAAATTTTAATGGTCTAAAGAATGCTTTGTCTAATGAAAATGTTCCATGCATGTTATGCTGTATAGGTTCTTTATGGAAGCAAATTATGACCACAGCTCTCAAGCATAATTTTTCATGTCAAAATTTAAAGAATAATGTCAAAGAATTATGATTTTCAGTCTTTTACTAAAGATATCATATGACTTTAGAGGACATGCACAGACCATTTCTTTAACACTTTCTGTTTTGACAGCCCTTGTTCACCATACATTAATTCACTGCACGGAAGGGAACAAGATGTTCAAATGTTGAAATGCTTGTCAGTAAGATTGTTTATGAATAAATGTATTCTTCATTTCATTATTATATTAAACAAAGAATACTGAAATGTCTAATGTTTAGGCTAAAAATATTAAGCAGCATGACTGATTTCATCTGAGATAGCAATAAATATTACTTGAGTGGCATATCAGCATATTAGAATGATATCTGAAGGATCATGTGACACTGAAAACTGGAGTAATGACTGCAGAAAATTCAGATTTGCCTTCACAGTAATTTCCTTTACATTCCAAATGTTAAAATATATATATATATATAAAAATTAAGCCTTAGACATCTTTCACTACATAAAAATTATACACCAACCTTTTTTACAATAGTGTACTGAGATGGCCATTGTGTTGAATTGGAAAGTTGTGTATTTTGAACTATGATATTTCATGCTATTTTTTATCCGTATCAGTGAAAGCAGAGTGGGTCACATAGTGAGTTAGGAATGTAAATAAGTTTGCTCTATATCAGCATATAATCAGCAAATCAGTTCCACTGGCATGCGTTTGTGTGCTGGCTTGTGTATGTGCATGCAAATGTTCAAAGACAAATGCTGGTTTCTAACCGTGTTCTTGTGGTTGATCTTTTGAACAAATGTTCAGTTCAATTTGATGGGATCCATCCAGGCACATAATGTCTTCACACTCTCTCCTGGACCAGTGAAAGCCACACGGGTATTCAACTTTCATCCAAATTCCCATACCACAATTTATTTTTATTTTTTTCAGTTTTTCAAATTTGACAGCAATGCAGCTTCTGTTGCCTCATGGGATAGCAGATTGCCTGCTGGTTCAGATTCTCAGCAGATGCATTGTGTCATCTGGGTATTGTTTTCCTTCTGTATGATAAATACTGATAATGAATACAGAATATCTAGACATTCTGCTCATCCTTTTTGCGTACTATTTTTGCCGAAAAGCAAATAGATGTTGTATATTCCCTCAGTCCTCTTTTCTTCAGCTCGGAAAGCTTGTAAGAAGCTTGGAAAATATATTTACATTCTGGCAGTTTGTGGGAACAGGCCTTAAGTTATCTTGTCTAAGATTTATATTTTATTTTATTTCAGCTTTTTTTTTAGATAAGCTGTAGATTTCAGCCTCAGAAATACAAATACTTAATGGAGGAGTTAAAACTTTCTGACCTCTTCAGGCAATAACTTCTGTTTGTGTCTGCTTCTGCCTGTTTTTGTCTGAATTCTTTCCTGTTTTAAGTGATAAACTTGCGCAACCTTCAAAACATAGACTTCCTACATATTTCAATATTACTCCATGACGACAGTGACATTTATGTAGGTAGTCATAATGATTTACACTCTGGACTAGAAAGATGCTATTAGTGCCACAGTACATGAGTTGAGAAATCAAATCATCTTTCTTTTTACACTCACCTTCATTCACGCTCACCTCTGCACAGCTTGGGCTGGATATAGAGGTCTTTATAGATATGATCTGTCACGTACTGTGAAATCTTCAGAGGACAGGGTTTTGTCTATTGTCTTTCTCGCACTCTTATGCAGTGAGATCAGCAGTCTCCAGGAGAGAGCTGATGCAGCAGTCAGCAGAGGTGCAAAGAAACAGAGAAAGAATACATTGAAGGACCTTGTTACAAACGCTGAGAGTTTAGTATGCATACTCTGATTTTGTGTGTTGAAACAGCCTAGTACTATATCTCTCTGGACTCCAATAATGACTGTTGGGGGTGTTGTAGTGGCAGAGATGTAGGTCATATGTAAATATGTTTTTAGGTAATCCTTTTTTATTAATGCCCTGTCTGGCATCAATGTATATGTCTTTGTTATGAAAATATATAGCGTAACCTGATAAAATGCTGGCTACAAAACCAGAAATGAAAGCTAATGTTATAAGCTTTTGTTTTGTCAGATGCTTAATGCTTCTTGTCAGACGATTTGCCTCTTGCCAAGATAGTAGATTTGTCAGTCATGAGGTGTTGAACATTAATATGAACGATGAACATCTGTTGCTGTGTTGCTATGTTGTGTCTTACAGCTGTTTCTTATTTAGTTTGTCTTTGATGTCTACACCTGCTGATTGTGTTTATGATAGTGGAATGGGTTATTTATTAAAAAATTGCTGTTGACAGCTTAGACTTTTCATATAATATGTATAATTGAGTATTTCTTAAATCCTAAAGAACAAAAATCTGTTATGTTTCTGGCTTTTCATCAAATATTTATAATATATTGAAGGTTTTGTTTTTTTGGAGGTGCAGTGTAGTTTAGTGTAGTTTAGATCTGTGTAGTTTTGTAAGATCAAAATGTGTAATATTTACAGAAATCGTCTGTAAAAATATTTTAGTACCAACCTGTTAATTATTTAATTAAAGCTGTAGGTTACCTAACCATATGACAGTAAATGTTTTAGAATTGCATTATGTGCAAAATGCAATACATCTATGTTTTTTGGAAGTAAAAACCATATAATATCCAGACAATTCACCTGAAAAAGACATTCTCAGAATTCTCTGTGTGAAACACTTAGTTTCAAATAGATTCCATTATATTATAGACAGACGTGGACAGAATTGTTGGCACCCTTGAGCTGTGAAAGGATGTGAAAATAAATCTGCATTGTTAATCCTTTTGATCTTTTATTTAAAAACCCACACAAAAATCAAACCTTTCTTTGGAGAATAAGAATTTAAAATGGGGGAAATATCATCATGAAAGAAATATTTTTCTCAACACATTGGACCCATTTCTTTTTTCTATTATATTTTGGACTGATGTTTTGTTTAGTTAGATACATTTTAATGTTTTTGAAGTTAAGTTTATGTTTGTCAGTCTGATATATATATATATATATATATATATATATATATATATATATATTTTTATTACAATTAGGTAAATTAAGGATAAAACCTACATTGTTAATATATATATATATATAATTTGAATGATTAATTGAAAGCTTGATGGATTTACTATTTAACATAATTAAAGTTATGCACTGAAATGTAATCTGAGTCTTAGTAACCATAAAATCAATTTATCTGCCTTTAGCATGCATTGTACAATCCATGGTATAAACTAAAAGCTTGTTTGATGATACAGTATCTGATTCATAACATATAGGCTATTGGCAAGATTTAAATATTGTAGAGAAAATGTGGCATGATCATCTTTGATGTTGGTCGAATGTCTTAAAGCTTACCCTCCATATCCTGATCTCATTCTCTCTAATTTACCAGAGCAAACTCAGCCTTTCCCCATTTTTAATTATTATTGCACCTTTGGGTTCCAAAGCCGGCCAGAAATATTTCAGACCTGAAGTATATGTTTCATGCAAAAACAATCAAAGGCAGCAAAAGCATTATTTTAATTTAAGAAAACCTTCTTTATGACTCAAAGCCCACGGCGGTTGTCCTAGTGGTTATATTAATATAATTCCCAGAACCAAGAGCAACAACAAACTCTTTGTTGGGTGACAGATGTGCAGTGGAGGAGACCAAATGAGACCTGTTTTATTTTTCTACACCAGCCTTTTTTCTTCTTTTAAAATACCTTTCTGTATGATGACATTATATACAGTACCTCTTATTACTATAGCTGTTTAATGAGTGTCGTCACAAGTGCGCTGTACTTAAAAAGCCTTAGTGTTTCTACGGCTTGATATTTAGCATCGATAGTGCTGTGATGAAGAGACACTAATTGCTCTGCAAAGCAGAAAGCTTGACTGAGAGTAGTCTCATCCTGCTAGATTAATGCAGAGGAAAGCTGCACTGAAACTGATTAGACACTAATCCTAGGGGACGGTCATACACATTTACAGCTGTGCAGATGCAACCCACACCTCCACCGCAGATCATTGTTCTCACATCTATTAAAAGGATAGTTCACCCCAAAATAATAATTCACCTTCATGTCAATCCAAACCAGAAAGACAAATTAAAAGAACACTCCACTTTTTTTGGAAATAGGCTCATTTTCCAACATCCCTAATAATAGTAATACAGATGTGTTTTACCGTTTTTGAATCCATTCAGCCGATCCCCGGGTCTGGTGGTCCCAAAATTAGCATAGCTTAGCATAAATCATTGAATCCGATTAGACCAGTTAGTGTCGCACTA
>JAUMHR010000050.1:10305354-10319414 GCA_032361145.1 Enteromius fasciolatus
GCTAGTAATATGCATGTAAATAAGCAACTAGTTGACATTAAGAATCGTCCTAAATATAATATATTATAGAAAAATGTAGTAAAGAAAAGGGCACTAGCCATTCCAGAAAATGCATATGTAATTTTATATTAGCATTTTTTGATCATACCTTCTGACTTACTGCATAGTGTAGATTTTTCCACAGTTGTGATAAATTAAATGAATTAATTAGGATATCAGTTCATTTATTCAAATATATTTTGAATTGATTGATATCCGTAATTTAAATATTCGCACCCATTACCATATGAGAGCATCTGCCTTTCATCATTGATAAATACATATTGAATAGGACAGTAATACAGATACATTTTCTCACTGGTGGTCTAACTTTCATTCCAGCACTGTTCTCCCTGGGCCTCCTGTCATCTCAGTAGGACAGATGTTACATGTTCTCTGCCTCCTCCAGATGTATGAAGCTTTGCAGAGCCCTTTGTGTAGATCTAGAACCTTCATTGATGAAGGGGAAGTACAACAAGCTTTTGCTTCCTGTCAGACAGCCCACTTGCTATCTGTTTATTGTCATGAGATAGGAGCAGAAAAGCTTGGAACAGAGTTGAGCTACTGGGACAGAAAAGTGTGGGAGATGACTGTGAACATTGGAGAGAAAATCAGAGTACATTTTTGGCATTAAAACAAATGATTTCGAGAGTGATATTGATTTTATTTTATAGTGCAATAAATGTTATGTTCTTCAAAGGTCTTACTGCTCAAAGAAAGTTACAAATGAAGTCAAAATAGAATCATCTGCAGTGCATCTCAGGAAAAAAATCATTGGTTCATTGATTTAATCATAAACCATATACCTAGGTACCAAACTGCATACTGTCTAGTGGTTACTATATGTGTATGTTAAACATGTCACAATCATTAAAAGATTATTTTACTTACAGAATAAAACTTTGCTGATAATTTACCCCCATATCATCCAGGGTGCCCATGTCCTTCTTTCTTCCATCGAAAATAAATAGGATTCAGCATAAAGTGAATGCATACTCTGGAATCTCTGCAGAAGGCCATCCATGTACAGTTTGCGTAATTTTTAATTTTTCTAATAGTATGAATTCAAACTTACTATTCTTTTGGTATACTGTTGATTTTTTTATTTTTTTCACTTTAACCAATCGTACTAGAGCTAATAGTAGAAATACTACAATTAATATTAATATTAATTTAATTAATATTAAATTAATAGATGTCAGAAATATTATACAAATCTAATAATCTGATTCCTGCTTGCTATACTCTGAAGCTCTGTAAATGACAAGCAGAAAAAAAGAGATATTGTGGCCACAAATTAAGTATTTGTTCCCACAACTTATTTATTCATTGCCACATTTTATTAATGCATTCTCATTTTAGTTAAATTGAGGTTAAGTTGTAATAAATTGTTCCCTCATTTCAATTTAGTTAAACCAGACAACGTATTAGTGATTGTGATTTAACTGAAATGAAGGAACAAATTAACAAGCCGTGGGGTTTCATTTTTAATTAGTGGCCAATTTTTTTTTTCTCCCCAGCATGCTATCCACTTTTCGGTGTGTATATTTACACACGTGCTTTGTGAAGTTTGCCAGCATTTCACAACACAGCTGTGGAAACACAGCCTGTAACGATCAAAGGAACATCTTGGTCAAAATGCCTGTTAATGAAAAAAATAGTTGTCAACAATTTTAGTATAAAAATATTAAATCTGTGCATTCTCAGACCTGAAGTCTCAGGGTTATGGTGAGGATCATGAATAACAGGCACGTGGAATATTAACAATCTTTCCCTGCTTGTCCAGCTGGCATGCCTTGAGAATGCCCACAGATGTTGTTTTGTTGGCTGTTCAAGCGGTTTCTGCTGCCTTTGGCTCTGTTTGGTTCGATTTCTTTTCAAGGCTTCAGCACTCCTAATCAGCACTAGATGCTGAGCTTGTAGGGTTGCAGGTGGTTTGTGTATGTGCGTGTGTTTGTGTACATTTTGCCCCTACATGGTTACAAAAACAGCAAATGAGATTGATTTCCTTCCCTCACTTCCGCTGCTTCACTGCAATTTGATTAGTTATATTGAATTAAATCTGCTGCGAATAGCTAAATAAACAGCGACTTTCCATTATAGCTTACCAGTGCAGTCCGTTGGTGAGTTAAAGCAGGATAAAAAGGTCAACCAATTAAATGTACATAATGCATGGGGTGTTACAATCAAATTTAATGATTGTTCAGACTATGGTTGATTCTAAATATTTGTCTCACAACAAACTATCTTTCAAAGGAACGGCGGCCTTGAAACAAACTAGAAACGTGAACTCTTGAGATGTACTCACTCAAATAGCCTAATATCACAAATGATAAGTTAAAAAGATATTCCTGCAAATGAGGCCAACAGAGGACTGCATGAAAGTCTTCTTATTAAAGTAATTTCTCTCCAGTGGCCATGATTTGCCTTTTTTTTTTCTCTCGCTCTCCCACTTGCTTCTTAACTTATTCACGCTCTCACTTTTTTAGTTTCTAATTAAATAGGCAGTGTTGTGTTCTTCGGATCCATGTGGATAATTGACAAGTAGCTACTTTACTCAGCAATTACAAGTTGCATTCCAGCTCTGGCTAATTAAGACTCAACGACAGACAGTGTATTTGAATTGCGTTAAACATTTCTTAGGCTGGGGATGCCCCTTATCCCCAGCTGTCCCTGCCTTGTTCCTTTCTTCTCCAGGAGGACTTAAGAAGATGTACATTTTCCATGCTTGCTGCAGTGTGTCGGATTCTGGGGATTCAGTTGTCAGTCAAGCTCAGACTTATACTATTATGGGGTTTTGCCTTGAAACCTGCATAAAATGCAGGCTGTTTGTACACTAAGGAGTTTAATTAAGATGCTCAATATGTCCTTAATTACAATTCTAGCAACAACACTTTAACATTTCAGAATTATGACATCTTGAATGATTTGGTAACACTTTATTTCGATAGTCTACTTTAGACATTCTACTAACAGTAAGTAACTTTGCAACTACATGTCAACTAGCTACAACATGAGAGTATCAGTAGACTGTCTGCTTAATATCTTCTAAAACTTTTCAAGTATATGTAAACTTAAGCCTAAACCTACCCTAACAGTCTATTAGTTATATTTGCAAATTAATGTGAATAATTTGACATGTAGTTACAACGTTACAATTGGTAGAATGTCTAAAGTGGACTATCCAAATAAAGTGTAACCAATGAAGTCAAGCTCAATATTTAAATTAATGCATGCAAATTCATTTGTCAAATTAGGCATATGACAGCATATGACATGCCCTCATCCTCTAAAAACAGTAAGAAACCTATATGCCAAGAACATTTTTGTCCTATATGCCAAGAACAGACCTTTCTCTAGTTTTGTGCTTTCTCTTGATGTCCAATATAAAACGTTTGTCTTGAAGTGAAACCAGTTGAGATTTACCATAGCATTCTTATCCAAACAGACTTTACAGTACACTTACTAAAAGGTCAGTCCCCCTGAATCTTCCTGGTTTAAATGCCTTGCTCGAGGCCACAACAGTGATTGCTCATGGCTTGGTCTTTGTGGTGACCAAACCAGCAACCTTCTGATTGCATCCCTGGAGCTACACCACTCTGTTTCTCTGATTTTAAAACATTATTCTTTAAAGTAAATGTTTTGTGAACGGAAATCATGGGAGCTAGCTGATTGATGGTCTTATCACCAAATGCTGTGTTGGCACTCTGTTATACCACTAGGTATCAAAATGCTTAGCGCTTGACTTCTCAACAAAACCATGGCTCAAAGCCCATTTCTACAAATCAACCGAGGCATATTTCTACTCTTGCTAGTACTTAGTGAAATACATATCTCCAATAGGTACAAACAACTTTATGAAAATGTTGTTGCAAATTTAGCTCTAAGTGCTCAGAAAGTGGTGTTTTTTATGCCAGTTTGTTCAGATCTGGATACCCAGCAGCCAGCCAGTGATCCAGACTTCATGAAACACAGTCAAATAGCAACTTTAAAGAATATTCTTTTCCAAACTGTTCATATTCCTAGTCTTTGGCTCAGATTACAACATTGAAATCGGAGCCAGATGACACATCTTTGAGTAATCTTCCTCCCATAAGTTCAGTGCATAGTTAAGATCTGCAAACATGCCCTGAGGGACTGTGGTTCCATTAAAGCAAAAGTTTGAAGAAGTGAATCAGGTCCTGAAGTTTTTGGGAGGAGTTAAACCCCTTGCTTTCTAAATGACTTTATGTATAAATGTAGTTGGCCACCTCTCTAAAAACTTAGCTGCTGTCAAAACGACAAGCAAAATCCAGTTCAATCTTTAAAACCCAACAAAGCAGAAAAAAGGCAATTAAGTGCAAATTTATTATCTTTACAATGAATAATCAATATAACTTTTAAATCACCATATTCTCTAATGTCCTTATTTCACAGAAAAATAATCTAAATCACATTAATAACTCAAATGTTCTTACCAGGCCTTTCCAAATAACATGGAAATTCAGTTAGCACATCAGTGCATCTGCTTTGGTCATGAATCATCTTGCGACGATACTGAAATGTCTCCCTCATCTTGACTTTTACTGTCACCTCCTCTGAAGTACGCTTCATAAGAAAAACAGCTTCCCTATACTGTTTTTTGGTCAGGATAACTTCTGTGCTGGATGTAGCTTCTCTCAGTGCAGATGGGCCACTAAAAGACTGGGGGACACATCTACAGGTCTCTGATGGTGTACTGTTTCTCTGAGTGTTCTTAATTTTCCATGACAAGTACCCATGTCCACTTTGAGGGTCATAATAATGTTTAAAATAAAACAAGACACCCATCTACCACATTTTTGTAAATGTGCTTGTCACTGAATTAACCTTTTAATGACCTGACACAACTCAAATAATCTTTTAAAAATCATGTCCTTTAAGAAATTTTGCTTTGGGCTAGGAAATAATACTTAAAATACAAGTTACCTGTGCTTTTCAGTCATATCTGCAGAAAGAATATTGACCAGCTTTCTCCTGTTGCTATCAGATAAGCGTTTAGTTTTGTTGTACTCTCTGATGATTCCATTCCCAACAGGTTTAGTCTGCAGAATTTTTGACCATCTGCAAAGTTGCAAAGCACAATAAACAACCCATCTAGGAAACATTCTGTGAACATGATTGTGTAGTCAAATTGTGATTCTGCTGTAGCTGATGTTCTCTGACGAAGTTTCAGTCTATAACTTTGTGCCAGCTTTACTCACAATAAAGAACTGCCACACCGACGACATGTTTAAATGCAGCTGTGAGCCTACTTGTGCATGTCAAAACTGACCGGTTTTGAGATGAGGTGTGTTCGGGTTTGAAGCTGCTACATGCAGAACAATCGGTGTTTAACATCAAAGTACCGCAAGAGAGATTCGAAAAACATGCAGAGCCGCCTGCTTTTTGCTCTCTGCTCTCACGGAGCTCTAATGTCAGACAGCGATCGGTCTGTGCGGTGCTGCTTCAGATCGAACACACCTCTTTAACCGTAAACTCTTGCAAATTGATCTGAAATTTTTGCAAGTTGAAAAACAAATAAGCTTACGTTGTATCAACCACATGTCACTTTCCAATGCTCAACTACGTACATTTTGAAGATATACCTTACCATTTGAACAATCTGGAAATAGTATCTGGAAAACACCCAAATTCGGTTGCTTCAGAACGTCCTAAAAGACGTCCTTTACTCATCGTAAAGCCTGGCTTTGGGCCTACTAGAGACGACACTGATGCCGAACTTCATGAAGGCTGTAAACGAACCAAAATGAGATTCAATTTAGCGGCTATGCAAACGCCACAACATTGTCAGCTTAAAACTTATTTTTTATATAATTACAAATGCAATTGCCTTCATCCAGAAAATCAGAAAGTTTCAAATCTCTGTGAGAAACTTTCACATACTTCTGAACTTAACTACGTACTGTACAGTGTATTCGATTAGAAGTGTCACAGTAATCATAAACAATAGATTATACCTCTGCTTAGAAGCTCAAAAATCAAACTACAGTATAATTTGAATGTGTCCTTAGTGACTGCTAAAAAAGTATTTGTTCCCACGCTAAATCAAAGACAGCAGTTAGTTAAATTATAGTCAAGTGAGAATGTCTTTGCCTGCAGTATGTTTTCTTGCCACATTTATGTAAGTTTGGATGACTTTAAGAAAGGACATTGGGAACTTTCGGCAAGTAGATCTGCAGACCTTAAGCCTGAGGGTGTATTCAGTTTGCATTAACATGATGTATTTTGATTAGCAGTCTTACGTAAGCCCCTGAAGAATCCTAAATCTAAAATAGTAAAATTGTTTTCCATTGCTTAAATCAACCCCACATAAACTGTGAACCATCTGGAGTATATTTAACAGAATGAACTACTATGTCACTGTGGTTTTAATAGTGGTGTGGTGTAAAATGGCACAAACAAATAATCTAAAGTCATTTTGCACAGAAAGTAAGTATTATAATTTGCACAAGAACTCACAAATAATTATTGTTGGCACTGATGCATTAGGTGATTGATAAACAATAATGTTACAGTAGATCTGTACATTTGATCTTTCTACAGGTTTCCAGTCTTTACAACAGATTCCACCCATGATACTGCAAAATCAGAAATAATGGACAAGAAAAGTGGTAAGAGTGACAGACTGTTTGTTGTCATTTCCAGTTTTAAATGTGTAAATATATTCCTTCCACTTGTCTTCATACAAGAAAGTGTTTGCATTTCATGTCTTCCAAATCCTTGCACAGTAATAACACCATCAACAGTTTTGTTGTCTTGACTAATTATACTCCATATGCTCAATAATACAATGGCTGCTTGTATTTGAATTGCAGTGAGACAATGCTAAATGTGTAATATGTACCTTTTATTTCAGCAAATGGCTTTCCTTCCAAGACCACTGATAGTGGAGTACAGCGTAAACAGCTGCCATATTCTGTAGAGACCCCCTATGGGTTTCACCTGGATCTGGACTTCCTGAAGTATGTAGATGACATAGAGAAAGGGAACACAATCAAAAGGGTGCACATCCAACGCAAAAACAGGGGCCCAAAGTACAGCACACTGCCACGCAACTTCAGCCTACCTGGGCATGGCGCACGACCTCTAGCCAAAGACACATGGGCCAATACTTCCACTTTAGGGTCCAAACCCAAGTCACGTGTTACTGAAGTCCAGCAGCTTTTTGAATTCCGAGCCAGTGATGCCACTAAGGGTAGCAGTAGCACCATTGGAAGCTCCCCTGCAAGCCAGTCAAAGATACCTGGGAGTACTTACCTCCCCTCACCAAAATCTGCAGAGTCTCGAATACAGACCTTAACTGATAACGAACAGCCCATGGGTCTTAATGTTAGGCCTCACCTTTTAAGAGCCTCCAGCATGCCTATTAATGTCCCACGCAGGAAAGGTTCAGATTCAACTGATGAGCAGAGTTCCCAACCGCAGAACGGCTCAGCTGAGAAGCTTTTTCGACCAGCGGATGGAGGTGACAGGAGAGGCAGTGTTCCCCAAGACAGGGCCAGCTTGCATCAACAGATCACAGCTGCACTGAAAAGGGTGCGGGAGTTAGAAGAGCAAGTCAGGACCATCCCTGAGTTGAAGGCTCAAATATGCTCTCTTAGAACGGAGAGGGAAGAACTTCTTCAAAGAATTCAAGAACACAAATCCGCACAAAAGAGTGATATTCCTCAAACTGATGCACAAGGCAGTGCTATTCCTCCAGCTGTAAGTGAAAAAAAAGATGCTCCTTCCATTTACACGGGTATTGCAGCTGATCCTGTTCAAACAGTACAGTCCTACAAAACCACAGAACAACAGGAACAAAATCCTGTAGAGCAAGTTATCATAGAGCAGGAATCTGAAAAAGTAACTGATACAGAGTCAGAAAGAGAAGTGCCAGCTCCAATGACTGTCCCAATAATACTCATAGACAAAGCAGAAACTCCAACTGATCCAGATGAAGCAGAGGGACTTTTGCAGGAATCTACACTTCAAGAAGAAGCATCAAAGAGTCTTTCAGAGCAAGTAGAAAAGCAGGACGGATCATCAGAGACGTTGTTAGAAGATAAACAGTCAGTGCAATCACAAGGGATTTCAGAATCGGAGGAATCCATGGCTGCATCTGAATGTACATCCACTCAAGAAAACACTGCGACTGCTGTGGGGCCAAGCGTAATTACAACTAAAGAATTTACAATAGCCCAACCCGCTAAACAGAAACTTCTCACTAACCTGGAGCTTGAAGCAAAACTGAAAACTTTGGAAGAAAGTCTAAGCAAGGCCAGTTGTGAATTGGAAGAGACAAATGCCTTACTGAGAGAACAGATGCATGAGAATCGGCAAAAGGATGAGAGAATACAGGAACTGATTGATCAAGTGAAGGAGCAGAAAGTTCAAGGTCCTGTCGAGACAGAGACACTATCTGAATCAGTTATCACATGTGATGCATCAGTCAGTACAGACATCAAAAGTGTTGTGGAGAAAGGAATCTCAACAGAACCTGAACCAGCTGAGGGTCCCAAAGAAACAGACTCTAAGTGCTCGAGCACTCAGACGAATACAGTAGAAGCTCGAGACATTGAAGTATTAGCACAAGTCACTACAGCAGAGAAAACTGTAGGAGTAGAGATTGTCACGTGTGACCAGGCAATAGAGACTGAAGATCAGGATAATCTAGAAGTTAACAGTGGTCAACAGGTCTCTGAAATGCTAGAGATGAGAGAATTTGACAAAGAACAAGAGGGTGATATCAAAGATAGTGTGTCAAGTCAAATTATTGATACCAAAATCAGTGAACTGGTTGCAGAGAGTGACACCGAAGAATATGTCATGGTAGAAAGTGTCATGGTTGAGACTATGGGCAGTGAAAATGAAGAGCCTAAGCCTGCAGTCCAAAATACTGAATCTAAGGAGAGTCCGGTTGTTGAAAGCACAGTAACAGACAAAGCAAGAGAAGAAAGAACTTTAGGTGTACAAATACAACAAGAACCAAAAGAAACACAAGGACAGGAACCCCAACCCCAAAGGGCATCTGAAGCCACAGCTTCTCCTGCAGCAATCGGTCAAGTTGTTAATCGCATACAGGGCCTTCTTAATGAGCAGTGGGCCAGTCTGGGAAGTGGAGGCCAAGATGCAAAAGGAGAGAGCTCTCAGAAACCTCATTCTTCCAAAATAAGCTCAATTCAAAGCCACCTGAGAGGGTCCCTCAGTGCCCTGTCTGCCTTTTACTCACCTGTTCAGAAAGGAGGGGCTGCACAACAATCAGGTAAGATTAAGTCTCATACCATATAGTCATGTGCCTTCTCAGTATGCCCAATAAACAGACAATAATGACGATGGTTAGATGGTTAGTTATTTGGTATTCCTTTCACAAAGGTTGCGTGTACAGTTTGTAAGCAATGCTGTTTAGGTCAAAAATCAGTTTTCTATGAACCATATTATTTTGTTCTGCAAACCTCAAGGATTTGTTACCATTTGAATGGCTCTAAAGCTAAAAGGTTTACATTCTGTATACTGTCAATGGATTAATATAGTACAGTGTCTGTTGGTAACACTTTAGAATAACGTTCCGTTGTAAGTCTTTTATAAGTCATTTATAAGTGATTAGTTAATGACGAAATGTTCATCTACAAAACATTCACAAATGATTAATAAGTGATTATTATGTTTAGTTAATTAATTTACAAGTCAATTACAAGTTGTAATATGTTTTTTTAATACAGTGTGTAAACCCTTTGTCTCATTAGGACATACGATATGTTAAAATGGTAAACACATGGAGTATTTTAGCACTGTGCACCTCATGTGAACTTCAGTTCACATTATCACTAGATCCCACACACCCCACACAAAACACAATATTCTGTCCTAATGAGACAAAGGGTTTACACACAAACAAAACTTTGTTTGTGCTTTTCAACATATCACAACTTGTAAATTACTTGTAAATTAATTACTTACAAGGGAACGTTATTCTAAAGTGTTACCCTAAAGGGTAACCCGGTTAATACACTTTACATTCAAGAACTTACAGATACTACTGACATCCAGTTGTCCATTGATAACTAGAAAACATTTCAGTTTAATCCGTTGTACATAAAAAGCTGACCCATACATCTGAATAAACTCTGCTTACAAGAAACGTGAAACAGACCTTGCTGAGTGTGAAGTGAAAGTTTTGGGAGCTAGAATTGACAATCTAAAGAGCTAAAAACAAATGTTAAAGTCAACTTGAAAGAATAAGTTCAAATATGCATATTTTTGCTTCATTATGTATGCATGTGTGGCACAGAAACCCGTCTGTTGCAATGTAGGGACCCAATGGCATTGCACATTCATATTGAAGTTGCTTACTGTATGCCAAGATCATTTAGGAGATGTGTGTTGACGGTTTAAAAGCATCTGGCTCATATTACAGTGCTTGCAAAATGATGCAGTCTCATAAATACCGGCATCCATTGTTATTTGTGCAACCACAGTTAATTATACTCTTTTGTTCTAATTATATTATTCTGCAGTTCCACTGAATATAGTACTATGGTCACTTAAAAGCCACCTGTTTTACTAAATTGAAGCTAATTTTGATCCAGACTTATCTTGTTGTGTCCTGGGGAATGCACACATTCTCATGGGACTTTTTGAGCTTTTTTAGAGTTCCCAGAAGCTTTTCAAAGTCTTCGATGTCCTGTGTTTTGTTGTAACTGCGTCCACCGGCTCCTTTGGTTGTTACACACCTCTATTCTCTTCAACAATCTCAGACAAACACTAGGGAACAAGTCTCTAGAAGTGCTTTGTATTTTTCTATCTCTTACGATCACATGACTGATGAGAATTTCTTGAGGTATAGGTGAAAATGGTGGTCTCCTTTTATTTCTTTTAAAACATAAGCACCTCTGTGACTCTGTAACAGTTGTTTTGACAGTTTGGTGTGCTACATTATGAATGAGAACATCTGACTTGCCCACTCTATGGAGCACAGCAAGCGCACTTCTCAGGATTGTGTTGTTCACATTACTTCTGGTAAAGGCATTTCAAGGCATTCCAAAATAATATCTTCCAGACTTCTGTATTTTCAGGTTGGACAAATGGATTGTGTGATGCAGTTAAGTTAGTGCTAAGGATGATGAACAGGTGCAAACTTGGCTTACATTTCACATATCTGACCATCTCCTCCATATAGGCCTCAAATCCATCATGAAGAAGAACGATTGTCCTGACAAACAGGGTAATGGGGGAGCGAAGAAGAACTTGAAGTTTGTTGGCGTGAATGGAGGGTATGTTTTCTGCCATTTTTTTTTTTTGCATGCAGCAGCATAGTTTATATGGATGGTACTGCTTTTCATAAAATCACCTAACTGTGTAAAACTCAAAACTAGAAGTCTAATGGGGGACATAAATGAAGGTTATGCCTTACATTTACTAATTCCCCCAGAGTCACAGTTGCTGGTGTTTTTATGTGATGAAGATGAGCCTATTTCATCAACATCCATGACATCAGATGTTCAACCTGTCCCTTTGCATCCCTAATCTGTTTCATCCATCACAATGCTCTGTTAGAAATGGGCCATGAGGTGTCTGCATTGTTTTCAGCGTGAGCTGTGGCATGATGACAGAGAACAAAGTCCTCTCTCTGTCCCTCCTTCTCTCTCTTGCTGTTTCTGCCTGTTGCTGTGTAAACCGGTGAATGATTTGTTTAGCTTGCCAGCAGAGATGGTTCTGTCTCATCTGTATTTGAGCAGCCTTCAACAATAAGATAATTATCCTGATAGAGTTGAGAAAACAGCTGGCCAGCCTGATCAGAAAGGAATAAGTAAAATCAGCTAAACTTATCTAATTATTTAGCACTTAAATTAATTGCGTGTATTGATCTATTTATTTATTTAATAACATATTTACTTTTAACCTTCATATACCAAAAGATTTATTTCAGGTGCAAGAAAATACATTTCCAATCTTACAGATAGCCTACATTCATGATTTATTAATTACTTATGTCTATTCAAACTCAGATTACACTTTATTTTAAGGTGTCCTTGTACATTGGGTAATATTAATTAACTACATGTGGTTAGAATTAGGGGTTTAGGGTTACTTGCATGTAATTATGCATAATTTATTGTTACCATAATAGCAAGTATATGTAACGTATAACAAGGACACCTTAAAATAAAGTTACCCAAATGACCAAAAATATGTTAGAAAATACATTTACATAAAATAAAAAAAGCATTCTGGGAACCAGAAATCCTCATCAACCTTTTTCTGTTTTTTCGGTTACCAGAAATACTTTGCATTATTTTATAATGCATTATTATATATTTTATTTTGCGTTATTTTATTTATGTTTTACTGTAAAGATAAAGACATTTTAATGTTTAATGTTCATTTATCTTTGAAAAAAACGGTTGCCCTTAAATAACATAAAATCAAGTCTACAGTAAGTTACTGGCATCCAGCTGCCAGTAATACTGTAATTTCTACAGGAATTTTTTACAGTGTACTTTTGTAAATATATTTTTGGGCTTGCAGTAGTGTTGTACTGGGGATTGCTGGTGTTTTAAAGCTACTCATATCAGAGAGTTTTTTGTTATGCTGCAATATGCTTTTTCCTTGAGCAGATAAGTTCAGAATTAATTAATATGCTTGACCGGTTAACAAAACACAAGTTAAGGAATCTTATCAGTATGTCAAAACATAGTATCACGTTTATGACCTTTTATTTATACTGCTGTTTGAACATTTTATTTAAAAAGACTGTGTGGGAGTGTTGGCAGATTTGGCTTGCGTCTACGTCTGATAGACTGTGATTTTCCTGAGAGAGGCCCTGCACTGCTGTTGTTCGATGACAGCTGGTGATTTTAGAATTTGCACACAGTTTTGACCCAAACCACCGTAATATAATTTCATTCTGTTATTTAGCGCTGTCAGCCAAGCACAAATAGCAGTATCAAAATACTGAATCGCCGCCTTTGGCTGCCCAGCATGTTCATTTTCTGTATAATTGTTTTATTTATGAGCTGTATGCAAAGCTATTAGACTAATCACATTTGGAAATCTTGATTACTAAGGCGATAGCAGAAGAACATAACACTCAGCCAACGTGTGGTATCCTTGTCTCTGATCTGAAGTACTCAAAAGAGCCCCTCATACTCACCACCCTAATAAATGTATAGTCACCTGACCTGCATCTATAGGCATTCATTCACCCATGTTCCTCAGGAATTTTGGGAATGCCATTCCCCTGAAAACATCCATGAGGAGCAGCATTATTCAGACCAACTCAACACATAAGAACCCCTCAGACCCCGGACCCTCTCATTTGAACAACTTGTATAAACACTTGTCCATTCACAACCAACAAATTACAGTTTTTTGCCATTAGAAGTAAGTGTGTAGAATATAGATTAAAAGATCCTTTTATCTTATTTATCTATACATAAATAGTTTTAAAACTATCTGGTGTACCCAAAATAAATCAAAAATTAAAAATCAAAAATTAAATTAAATTAAAGGATGCAAAATGGGATACTATCAAAAGAACCCCCTTGACTCAAGTTATCTGTGTGTCTAGCTATGAGACCACCTCCAGTGAAGACTCCAGTGGGGAGGAGGATCAGGATGAAGTTGAGGAGGTGGATAGCTCGGAGCCTGAGGTGGAGCAGGGAGAGGAGAGTGGAGTGGCCCAGGAGGAGGCTGCTGCTGCTGGGGTGCAAGGTGATGGGGTTCAGGCCGAGGTGACAGAGGGCTCTGAGGAGCCCGATGCTGCTCAGGCCACCATGAGTCCCCAGGAGGAGCAGCCTGTCAGGTGAGATAGAGGGCCGTGGTGAAAAGAGGGGGTTGGAGGGACTTTTCTTATTGCTAACAACAAGTAATTCATACTTAAGTGCTAAGTTGATAAGAGGTATATTATGTTCTACATTCAATGGCATCTCTGTCATGGACAAACCTTCAAAGAGAGATCCAAAGGACTTTTATTTTCTGGTAGTCCCCTTTACCTTTTCAACCTGGTGTGAAAAGCTCAT
>JAUMHR010000050.1:10329622-10340434 GCA_032361145.1 Enteromius fasciolatus
TTCTTTCTTTCTTTCTTTCTTTCTTTCATAAAAAGGCTTGTATTACACAATAGCAGCTATTAGAAATTGTGATCACCATGGCAATTTTAGAGGCGACATTTATGTTATAGGCGAAATAGGCTATCAAATAGCCTGAATTAATAAACAATAAACAGTCTGTTATCTGCAGTAGACGTTACGTTGAAATACTTAAGAGTTGTATTCAAATAACTTCTCGCATATGACTCAGGAGTCGAGTCTTCCTTTTCCTCCTGCTACAAACGCTCTGGCCTCGCGCCAAGGACGCACGCGGTGGTACGCGCTGACAGCGTGATAATGCAGATGGGACAGCTTCTGGCTCCTACTCTTAAATAGCGAGGCGTCTCTCGGCTTAGTTTGCACAGAAAAAGACAATTGGCTTACCTGACTGTGAACTGACAGGTTAGAGTAGCCTATAAATTCTGTCCGTACTATTGCACTATTGTATGTCTGCACTGTAGATCCAGAGCTCTCGCCATTTCATCTCCCTGTATACCTGTATACGGTGAAATGACAATAAAGTCTACATTGAACATTGAACCTACATGCAACAACAACAACAAAAAAATACTGAAATAATGAATTAATAATAAAAAAAAATCAACTGTTGGTTCTTCATTAGCAAATAATAGGCTGAACCGTTTATGTCATTATAATTGATAACATCAGATCATGTCTTACATGAAATAACTGCACACAGACATACTGTACAGTACATAGACATACATACTTGTTGAGTGTTGTGTTGTTGTGCAAGTCTATATTGATAGAACTAAATGTTGTTGGGTTTTTTTGTTTTGTTTTGTTTTTTTAAGCTTTTACCTTATTAAGAATTTTTTTTTTCTTTCTTTTTTTTTTTTTTTTACAACGCGTGCATTTATACCACAGAACACGAGTATATAGTCACTCTCTATTGTATTTGCCCCAAGCCTTGATTAATTTCTGACCTTGGTGTCAACCCAGTAGAACTGATATCTTCCTATTCAATTTCTATGATATTTTACCATTTTCTAAATGATTTACGTAAGTACAGAGAAAGTGAGAGTGGGACTTAAAGAGTCAAGGAGCTGGCAGCTGGGGCAGGATGGAAGCGGAGAGATAAGGGCCCGGATATAAAAGGGGTCATAGGGCCAACAGCGCTGAGAAAAGGGAACATAGGACTGGGAAATTGATATGGGCAACTTGAGGAATCGGAAAAACACCAGACAAAAAAAAAGTAAAATAGGGATTGAGTAGTTCCCTACAAATGAAGTGTGGTGATAATAAAAGAAAAATTAAAATAAATAAATAAAATGCTCTGAATGTTAATGCAAGCAAACATACATTTACTCTTCTATCAGCAAGTGTTCACTCTCCTTCTCTCTCTCTCTCTCGCTCTGCTTAGTCAGCTCGTTATCCGATAGAGCCTCAGACAGAATGGGTTTAAATCTCAGCATTGCCTCCAGCTCTCACTCTTCCTATTTCATCCTCTTACCTATTTGTTTTCCTGTTTCTCTTATGTCTTTGTTTTTCACACCATCTTCTGTTCTTTTTTGTTTCTTATGTGATCTTTTATTACCACCCATCCTGCTCAACACACCTCCACCTTGCTCATTCCAGGGGGCCTGCAGCACCACCCATGAACTCTTTGCTTCTGCTCTTTTAAGGGCCTTTTTTTTCTTTTTTGGAGGCCCTTGGCTAACATTATCCATATGCTCACATATAGAAAGTTGGGTGATTTGTATCTCATTGCTGCATTGTTTTTTTCATCTTCTTTTACTCTGTTTCTCTTTTGCTATTTTTTAATGAATTTATTTATTTATTTATATTGAAGCCATTTAAAAATACATTTATACACATCTTGACAAAGGCATCATTATAATTGCAAATTAATTGAGCAAAAATACAAGCAACAACTACAGCTACAACTAAGCTGAAGGGTAATGGATTTACCCGTGGTTACCCTCTTATTTGTTAACAACTAATTAATACATGATTTTCTGAATCTGAATAAAAGTCCAGCTATTCCAAATACAGATCATTACCAATGCTTTTAACTGGACATACTAAACACACAACACCATCGCACGAAAATAATTCATAATTCATAATTAGAGCTCATTTTTCAGTGTTTGCCTTTTGAGCACTAATTGATTTACACAGTTTTCAAGCAACCCTGACAGATAATCTCAGTCTGAATAGTGGGTCATTTAACCCTTGTTTCATTCCCTCAAGAATATTATGTTGTGGATTGTTTTCATATTTCCACGGTATAGGTCAATATCTGCACCACTGTGTTAGTAGTATCAGCCACAGTAGAGATGATGCTTACAGTAAAATTCATAAAAATGTTTTTATGTATATTAGAGAATATTTACAACAAAACATAAAACAATTTTATGTTATGTTGTAAATATTCTCTTTAGCATTTGTATTACAGTTTAATGGGAAGCAATGCTCTAAATTTGCATCTCTTCTGAAATAACTTCAATAAAAATCTATATATATTTTTTACCTTATATTGTTTTTACCTTATTAATCAATACACATAAATTTAAAAGTTTTGAGTAAGTTAATTATTTAAAAGAAAGAAAAAAAGAAGAAGAAAATATGAATAATGTTACACTGACATGTTACACTAAAGACTGGATTAATGGCTGCTGACATCATGGAATAAATTACATTTTAAAATATTTTAAAACAGAAAACCGTTAAATTGTAAGAATATTTTAGATTATTAAAGTGTGAACCTTTTGGTTAAATGAACGTAGCCTGATAAGCATAAACACTCTCTTTCATAAACAATCTTATACACATACAAGATATTTTTCAAATTTGTGGCTGTGAACAACAATTTTGTGGCTTTCTCCAAACTATTCATATTAAAATCTGCATGTTAAAACATCTGTGATTTTATAGTATTATACTGTACTTCAGGCAGGCTGTCAGTCTAAAGAGTGGCATTATGATACATAATAAACACAACTTTTTCATTTTAGTTCTCCTTGGATGTAATGTAAATTCAACTTCAGGTGGTTAATTAGGTCATATATTGTGTTTGTCACCGCATTTAACAACTAAATTCTGTGTATATGTGCCTTCACACATCCCCAAAAATATCACACATCCCAAAAAGAATCCCCTTATACTTTAATTGACTAATTTATTTTAGAAAGTAATTTTAGAAGCCCCTCCGCCTCAGAGAGAGGGATGACCAGACTCGCACACATCCCTCCAGGAATTCAGCTTGACACTCTTGACTATGTGGTTTTTCTCTTCGTCCCTGGGGTCAAATAGAGAGCGAGGGATCACAGCAATGCGTTCCACACACTTTAAAGACCTCAGCACTACTCAAGGGGGCATTCAGACAGCAGCGGCCCATGTGTGTGAAGTGTGTAATGTGCGTTAGGGAGCCCTGGAGGAAAAAGCCGCAGGCTGTTCAACACACCTCTCTCTCTCTCTCTATCGCTCCTCTCGCTTCAGCCCAGTAGACCGGGGCTCTCCACACACGCACATGTTTAAATATTTCAGAGGGAGGAGGAGGGTGGGGGTACTGGCGACAACTTCATAAATACTCAATGATAAATGGCCCGCCTTGCCACCACCTGTCAAAGCCAGCAATGATTTATTGATTTCTTTATTTGTCACATAAAAAGAAGAGAACTCTCGCTCTCCGTCCATCCTTCACTCTCTCTCTCTCTCTGCCAGCTCGCTAACACAAACCAGCAGTGAGCAAATTGCTGCTTGATGTGAAAAAGAGAATTCCTCTCCTGATCCATTGGGGAGGACAGCAAGATTGACTCCAAATCAAATGTTTCACTTTGTCCTCTTTATCACATGCTGTGTCTCTTTTTGATCCCTGTATCTCCCTCCAAGGTTTCTTAAGACTTTTTCCTTATTCTTGTCTTATTTGCTTACTTATGTGCTTTGTTATCCTTGTATATGTTTCAGTGGACATAACTCATTATATCGATTCAGATGTCTATTCGTTTTCATAGGGAAAAAGATTATTTTTATGGATTTGATGTCACAAACCACAAGATGAGCTCATGGGCCGTTAAAGACAATATGCACCATAAACGACATGATGTTTCATGATTATTACTGTCACATATACTGTAATCAAACTACGTTCCAGAACAGCTATGTTACTTTATTGAGGTACACTGTGAAGTGGCATGATGTTTTCCTTCCCTATTATGACACTTTTCCCCAAAATATTTATATATTATTTAAAAAAAAAACTAAAAGATATGATATGTTTTACTAATTTACTCAGAAATCACTGAATATTTTGAATATATATATATATATATATATCTGTATATGTATGTGTGTGTGTTTATAATGCATGTGTGTACTGTGTATATTTATTATGCATATATAAATACACATATTCATATAAATTATATATAAAAATAGATTTCATACATAAACGTTATATATTTTTCTTAAATATTTTATATATGCATACTAAATATAGAATAATAAATATAGGAAAACATTTATATTGGATGAGATTAATAGTTTGACAGCACTAATATATATATATAAACCCAGGATTTGAGAAACAAATTACATTTTAATATTGAATTAGAAAACTGTATTTTAAATAGTAATAATATTTTAACTCAATTGTATTTTTTTCCCTGTATCTTTGATTAAATGAATGCATCCTTGGTGAGCATAAGACACTTTCCAAACCATCTTACTGACCCTGATTGCCTGTTTTTTATGCAAAGCTCTCGTATGGCTTCGGAAGCACGAAAACATAGCACACATGCCAATATGGAAAACTTTTATGATGTTTAGTACATTTAGTGTAGTGCTTTTGCACCTTTTTTAAAGTTTGAAAGTTATATACATTATAATTGCAATCTGTACATTTTTCAAAAATGAAATGCATACTTTTTGACCAAAATATCCTGTAATAAACAACTTGGCTTATCATTTTATCTTGTTGACATATTGTCCTGAAAGCCATCTTGTTCCTGCTTGCACTGCCAACTTGTAGATATCTACAATTTTCTTCTTTCCTTTAGCCTGTCTCTTAGATCCTGCATCCCTCTCTTTGCTTTATACTTCTTTGTCTCTTGTGTCTCCTTGTCTCATCATTCCTGGCCCTGTCTCTCCCTCGCTCTCGTTCTGTGGGCTAGCAGCCTGTCGATGAGAGTCATTGGTCGGCGGCAGGCGCAGTCAATGACCCTGACAGTGCGCAGTTATCGCCCTAATTAAGATGCCACACTTGAGTTAAACCGCTGCATTAAGATTTGATGGGGAATTGATCAGAGTGTCACAGGCAGCAAGAGCAGGAGAGAGATGAAGAGAGCGGGAGATGAAGGAGGAAGGTCGGAGCGCAGGCACACCCACCTTCCTGTCGATGGCGTCTGAAGCGTGGGGGTCAAAGGTTAAGACAATCTTTGATTCCAGTTGATCACCCCACTGTGTCTCCGGTCGATGGATTAATTACTATGATATTGAAGCCGTGGGATCTCAAGTGGGCTGCCAAACAGCGAGCAAGTGTTTTGCATGGACGTGTGTGTGTGTGTGTGTGTGTGTTTTGGGTCAAAATTAATTACTCTGTTATTCAAGCTGTGTAATCTCAAGTGGACTGTCACATAGTAGGCAGGGATGTGTGTGTTGGAGCATCAGGATTAATTACGCTGTTATTGGAGCAGTGTGATCTCTAGTGGGCTGTCAAACATCAGGCTGATCTGACTGTCAGGGGACGAAGGGACAAGAGGCTAAGGAGTAGGTAATATCTGTGTAATGTTCCTATTCCCCTCTCTCTTTTTTACACACGTTTAGGTGCTCTGTATAGTGAGCTGGATAGGTAGGCAGCACTTTAAGACATCTTATATGCATTTTTGGTGCAAAGTCTGTACCAGAAAGTAAAATGAAAACTCTCTCATTATTTACTCACCCTTACGTTGCTCCAAACCTATGAATTAGTTATGTTAAACACAAAAGTAGATATTTTGAAGAATGTTTTAAAGTTTGTGCTAAACAGAAAAAAAAAATCCTACAGGTTAAAATGACCTGAGGGTGAGTAAACAATGAAACAATGTCCCGATATCCCTTTAAAGCAAACATATACTGTACAACTTCATCAGTGTAAAAATACTCATCAAAAGTTCACTGAAACAATAAATTTGAGTTAATACAAAGAAAAAGGCTGTTTAATCAACAGAAACTCGGAGTATGATCATTTTTATTTACCATGAATGCTTGTCAATACATTGAGCAATATGCAAAATATTTCAATTAAAATAGATTTTTACAAAGCCTCTCCTTCCAACAGCTCTGATTGGCCAGCTGACACAGTCAATTGTGATTGGCCAAACACCACACTTACCCAAGTGGGTATAACAGGAGACCGGAGATCTCCAAAATAGGACAGGAACTCCAAAAATGGGGTGGGGTCTCTCGCGCAAAGAATTGTTACCGACTTTCATTTCAAAACTAAACTTTATAAATAAAACCTTTTTAGTTTTAGTTTATCTAAAATAAAACATGTTTTATAAATCAATATTCTTCTGGAGAGCAGAGCCTAGAGCCTCATGGTCAGTGTTGTTCGGACCGGGGTTTGAAAGTCTCATTCATGTTATAAACTGGAATCACCCACACGCTCTCTCGCAAGCCATTTCGAGTGCAGGGGAAAGATTTTACTCTATCGCTTTGTTTTAGACAACGGGGATGTCCCGGGGCTTGAAAATAGCAGGGTAGGAGGGGGTAGTGCGGCTGGGTTTAGCTAAAAGGTGCCATTATCCAGTGAGGTCCGCCTGGGGAGTTACGGAATGGTCCATCTCTGCGATCTCATAACGCATAATCTTATTAACTGTTTATCTATTAAACTACAATTAACTTTCTTTACTATACTATTTGCTGCCAAACTCACTTGTCAAGGTTAGGGTCAGGTCGGGTGTAGGGTAGGTTAAGGAGTTAGTATAGTGTAGGAAATTAACACTGTGATTGACACAACCAATAACATCTTTAGAATCATCTGTGGGGCGGAGTTTGCGCTAAAGTTGATTGTAAGAAAAAAACTTGGGTCAATGGGAGGAAGCCACGCCCTGTTTTGGAGCTCCTACCCCATTTTGGAGTTCCCACCCCCATTTGGAGATCTCCAGGCTGCAGTTATACTGTCGAATATGACGCACCCTCTCCAGTGGCCTCATGGGATAGTAAAGTGTCCATTGCATGAACAGTATACTGCAGTGGATTTCGAGTGGAAGTCTACTGTTCTTCGAACATGAATTTGGACATACTTTTCGCCTTGCATATTGTTTTTCGCATACTATATAGTAAGGAAGCATGCGATTTTCGGATGCAGTGAGTGTAACCATGCCTTGTTTCTTTGCGTGACCATTTGGACAGCATTATGCAAATATTACCACATCTTGACATAGACATGTGGGGGGCGTGTTTTCATGAGACGTTTTAGTCTGGTCTGGATCAGCCTTCTCTTTTAGATAGAATGAATCCTAAATCATGTATATTATGCGGAAAAGTGGAGTTTTCTGTAGTTTTGGATTGTCATTATTATATACCTACTATTGTAATGAACCAATTGAAGACTACATCAGATTAGCATAAGAGTGACCAAATGACCAAATCTTCAATAAGAGGTCAAATAGTCATGAAATAGGGTTATTTTAGGTCACATATTTGCTCATTTCTCAGTGCATAAAACAGCATTATGTTTGGTTTCCAAAAATAATGCATTTACTACATAATATCATGGTCAATTTCCCTGCCCCATCCTAATTCTTCACTCTCTTTTCTCATCTGCTCGCCTCTCTACAGCAAGGCATATTCAGGATCTGCTTTCCTTTACTCACCTTTTGTACGTCCATGCTATGTGCTCTTTTTTCATACATGCATCCTGTTCGCAATCATCTCACTCTCTCTCTCTCATAGGGTCATTTGCCTTTTCAGATGAGATTATGAGCTGTAATGGAGGGGGAGGTGTAGACTGCTGAGACAAGGAGAAATGGCCTGCTGTGAGGATGGGAGATTTGATGGCTAGTCGATACAGAGGTAGAGAGAGGGAGAGAATGAAAAAAGAGAAAGGGATGAAGAGGCTAGGTGACACGGAAGAATAGAAAAAGTTTCTGTATCTTGCTAAATATATTAACGAAAGAATACCACATACCTTGTTCACATGACCACTTCTCTGCCTTATTATTGATCAATATCAATTAGATATAATTTTTCTGTTTTCAAAGTTTTCAGATTTTCCTTAACAGGACATGCTTTATTTTGCCATAGAACATTACAGGTAAACCAGTGAAACAATGTTAAAAAAACTAAAAGTTTATTGCAATATGTTGCACTGAGATTTTCTTTTAACAACAAATATTTAAATCCCCAATAATTAAATGCAACCTTAATTATTTAATTACTTAATTTAATTACTTGTTTAATTTCTATTTTCTGTTAAAGATAAAAAACAGAATTAATGGTTATTATTTACATTGTTTGCTTGTTTTTTTGTATTATATTTGCAAATGTCCTGTAAAAATCCTTGATATTTTGTTTCAATATTCTATAAAGTTCATAATAATGCTTCCTTTCGACATATATATATATTTCATGAGTTCACACTTTCTCATAATAAGACTATATAATAGCGTGTTTGGCGTGCTGTCCAGGGGGCAAGCCGGGAGATCAGCAGACTCCGAGCTCTAGTAGTATGAACCCTAGCGAGGGCAGAGCTTGGCCTCTGGCTCGAACCCCGTCTGCCCCCCTTATATATATTCCACAAATAGTTAAATGCCTTCTTTATAATTTCAAAATCATCGTTTTAGACCTAGTAACATAAGCTTGAGCCGTTGATAGCAGACAAATGAAGTTAATAAGTTATGAGTGTTTGTATGTGTGTGTGTGTGTGAGTCTGTACATCTCTCAAAAGTGCTCAGCTAACACTAACAGTGGCGTTGCTTGTGAGAAGTCAAGTTGTTTTCAAGTTGATATTACGGATAAAGTCGTCAGAGTAGCGCTAACGATATTAGCACATATGCTAATGTGTGTGCTTCTCTGAGGGAGAGAGAGCGGGAGAGATGTAGATGTATGTTCTTTCCATACATGATAAAATGTAATTTTGTGGCAAAACAAGGAAATGAGCTGTTGTTTTGTCATATTGGTAACTAGATTTGTTTGTTTGCCAGTATTGTTGTGAGTTTTGGTTATTTTGCTGTTGTGAGACCTTTAAAATAATGGAAACCATTTGGCGAAGTAATATGGAACTGTAATGCGGTCAAAGAGTTGAAATGTTGTTTGTGCAGGGGATTCTTTCATATTTCATTGTATCAGATTTCTTGATACAGTTATGAAGCTGGTCAATGTTCTCAACTGAAATGTTTTAAGTTTTTTAAATTACTGAACAAATGAATGATAAACGATGAATGAATAACTAAATAAATAAATAAAAATATTTTTATTTTAAAGGAAAACTAACTAAATAAATAAATATTTAAAAAAGAATCAAAAAGAGCGACAATTATTATGAAAACACTTGAACAATCTGCCAGTTACCACTCTCAATAAATACATCTAAATAAATAACAAGGGCAAGAATTATTGTAGCACATCTTTCGATTTGCCAGTTACAACTATCAATCCATGGACATGCACCTGCGTAGCTCCATATGCATTTGTAGTTTGTGCTGGTTAACTTATACTGAGAGATGTGTTCGCACAGGCTCCTTAAACGCCCTTTATGGGTGCTTTGGGAGACAATGGAGCGACGCTTCCCCAGCATCCCACTCCCCATGTCAAATGTAATAGAGCAGTCCATTGCCACGGTAAGATTTCCGTGGTGATGGATGGAGTCAGGAGATGGGGGATAGGGATTAACCTTGGCTTTATGGTTGAGGGCGGGGCTTGATGGCTGACTTTAGGGAGGGAGTGAAGGAAAGCCCCGCCTTTATGCATCATAAACAGGGCAAATGGTGCATATGCAAAGTGCCTCTAAATGAGAAACAATCCATCAGGGCCTTAACGAGGGATTTCTAATCAAACAGAGGTCAGTATGTAAGGGGACAATGACAGCAGAATGGGATGTAGCGGGATTCTGAGAAGATTACGCTTTCTAGTACTCATTTTAAAATTCATATTTTTTCTTTGTCTCTCTCATACAAAGTCACACATGTATGATGTATGTAAACAAACCCTTACACACGGACCCTGCAAGAACAGAGCTGTTATGTTGTCTGACAATGTCACTTCTATTGCCATCAGTGACTAAAATTAAAGTCAAACTGTCCCCCACATACTGTCAAACTCTCCCTCTCTATTTGATGCTCATGGTCCTTTGGGTGTACGGACAGAGACCTCTATTTAGAACACACTCAAAGCTGTTTTGGACTGACACCTGAAAGTTGGTCAGGGGGCCAAAGAAGACGCTTACCTCAGTATCTACTCCTGTGTTATTTCGTTTTTTCTGATCTTCTTTAATTTAGTTTTTTTGGTTTGTGGTAATCTTTTTGTAGGCTGCATATGTTATTTCATTTTATTTTGTTTTGATTTCAATTGAATTCAATTTTAATTTGTGGAAATCTTTCATGTCAACCACACCTAATTCATTCAATCATTTATTCATTCAGGTCATTCTCAATTTTGTTTGTGTTGTTGTAGCAATTATATGTCAAACGCTCCTGTTTTTTGTTTTGTGTGGTAGATTCAACTTTTCTTTATTTCTTTCTTTATTTTTTAAGCTTTTGTATGTAGGTTTAAGTTTTATTTTTCATGTTTATGTCAATCACTCCTGCTCTATTTTATTTTATTTTATTTTATTTTATTTTATTTTATTTT
>JAUMHR010000050.1:10340534-10351601 GCA_032361145.1 Enteromius fasciolatus
TTTTATTTTTCATGTTTATGTCAATCACTCCTGCTCTATTTTATTTTATTTTATTTTATTTTATTTTATTTTATTTTTTGCACTTCTATGCAGATTTTATTTTGGTAACACTGCATTTTAAGGTGTCCTTTTTACACCTTAACTGTTATAATAAAATCAAATTATGCACAATTACACGCAAGTATTCCAAAACCTTAATCCTAATCATAACCATATAGCAAGTACAAGTAGTTAAATAAAATAAAAAAAAGTATAATTACGCTGTCACAAGGACACCGTCAAATAAAGTGTAACCTTTATTTTCATAAATATCTTGAGGTTTAATTACATACATAAAATATTATTACACCATTAGTGGGTCGCAAGGCACTATAGTCCATAAAGCTGGTTTGGAAGAATATGTATTGTAAAAAATACAAATAAAAATTACATTTTAAATGAATATTATTGAAAGCACTGTACACATAAATATACTTTTTTAGTTATTGTCCAAATCTATTTGTCTCTATTTGTAGTATACAATACGGATGTCAGAAACAAATAAAAAATATTGTCCATCGGTATCTTTTGTGTCTTGTGAATTCAATCTCTCTCAATGTAACTCCTAATCCAGCACAGACACATCTAACGCCTGTGACTGAACTGGTGCTGAGGGTTTCCCCTGATTGCTTGTGAGTGATTCCCCCATCAGAAGGAGACACGGGGCAGGCTGTTCCACTCTAATAGTGTGAGAGTGTGTTTGTCTCTCTCTGTCACCCTGTGGCTGTAATGTGAGGGGACAAGTACGATTGACCTCCACATCACTGCTAACAGAGTGTCCAGCCAGTAATGTGCTGTAAAGAAAGACAGACTATTAACCCTTCTGCCCTGCACACACACACACACACATACAGTGTTCAGTGGGGTTTCTGTGCTGGTGTGTATGTGTAAGAGTGCATGTTATTGGAGGATGTTGAACCCTAACATGTCATTGGGTTATTTTTATGGGCATGTCAGTAAAGACACATCAAACGCAGAAAGGCTCTTTTATGGTTTTCATACGGCCACTCAGAGGACCATATCTTGTATGAAGACAGCCTTTAACCTCACCCTGTTCAGTGCAAATGGAAACTTAAAGGGATAGTTCAAGCAAAAATACTAATTCTGACTATCTATTCACTTTTATGTTGTTCCAAACACACACAAAGATGTAGAAACAAAGTTTACTTAGGAAACTGCACAAATAATTACAAACAAATGGCAAATAACACATATAATTAAAAAATTAATCTTGTATTTTCTTGTAAAATATATTGTAAAAACTGTTATTTCATTTACAATTAAGAAAAAAATCATTTGAAGCCGTTCTTTCTTCTTTGGAGAACAATAGGAGATGCTTAGAAGAATATTTCAGCTTCTCTTTTAAATACCAAAAAGTATCTATATATTAAGTAATAACTGAGTAAAGTCCTTCTTTCTTAAAAAGTCCTCCCTCACAACATCACTCCTGCCTAGTCAGTGGCTTGCACGAATATTGAGAGAACACGTATATTTGGGATTTCTAATGTTCTCTGGACATTAGAAGAGCATCAGTTTCCAGCGTGCAGATAATCTGAGGTGACAGCTTACCGCCATCAGCCTGTCGGCCTGTCATCATGGCAATAAAAGCTGATGGAGGGTGATTGGAAGCGATCCCTGTCCCCTCTTAGTGTCACGCTGGATGACAGCAGTCCTCAGGCGGGGGATGGAGTGGACGGAAAAGAGAGGGAAAGGATGGAAAGAAGAGGCAGGATAGCTGAATGGCCATGGCAGACTGTCCCAGAGGATCTGTCCCTTCACTTTGACCCTCTGACCCTGAGGACAGATGTGCACCTGGACAACAAAACCATAGACACACATGCTAAAAACGCACATGGGCTCAAATAAATATGTGTAGATCTTCTGTACAGATAGATTTAGATGTGCTGATCTGTTTATACTGTACAGCAAACAACAACAAAAAAAAAAAACATGCACAACCTGCACTAAACCTTCTCATTTGTTTGTATGAATTCTGGTTAAGACTTTATTTTAGGGTGTTCTTGTTAAACTGTACTTACTATTTTAATAACATGCAAGTCAAACTACTCATATAGCAAGTACATGTAGTTAATTAATATCGCTCAGTATATTTATAAATAATGTGTAGCCAAATTCTGCGGTAGATTCTGTGGTTTTATTAAATTTCTTAATTTCATTAAATAAGCTATGTACATTAATGAATTGTGCTTTTTGTGTGGAAAAATTGAATGATACCAGTGATTACCTTTAGTTGTGAAAGTTACTCCAGTGACCATTTCTCAGGATTGGCTTACTGTTAAAAGTCATTTTCAGTACTAAAATTCTAAAATAATAAAGCTGTCAAACATTTCCATTGTTATTGGCTAGGAATAAAATGAAACCGGGCTTTACTGTAACATTAATTAATGTAATGCCATTTTATTTCATTTAAACTGTAAAATAAAAACAATATAATTATTACAATAGTAAAAAAATATATATAAAGTAACATAATAATACTAATGTATAAATACGGTATAATTTACAGATTGATTGATATATTTGTTTATTGTTATTTATACATTAAAATGTATACAATTAGCCCTATTATTTATTACAATTAAGAATGTATTTTCACAAGTTAAAACACATTTGATTATTAAAATTTGACAACTAGGCCCAATGTAACATTTAAATTTTGAGAACACAGATGAGAGAAAAGATCTGTAACTTTGCATGTTATTATGAAATTATTTCTCTCTCACTCTCTTGCTAGAACGAATCTGAAAGAATAATTTACCGAAAAAAAAGAACTGCCTTAAATTTCTGTCTTTCTGTTCAGTCTCCGAAACTATTGCATGGCTTTCGGTGACTTGATATATAACATAAAAATAAATAAATAAATAAATAAACAAACAAATAAATAGGTAGCCATACTAATGTCTTTCTTTATAACTTGAGCTTGATAGCTCCAGTAGTTTATACTTGTCCTTTCTGCACAATTAAGAAAGTCATACAATGTGAGGAACAACATGATTAAATAATGACAAAATATTCAAATGAACGTAAACCCTTTTAAAGCTCAGAAGTCAGAATAATACTTAAGAAGTTAATAAAACATTATATCTCACTCTCTGTGCCTCTCATGTCAGGGTTCAGGATTTACCCACCACTTTTGTTCTGTCCATCCTCTCCTCTGCTCTCTCTCCTGGCCCCGGCATCGATCTCTGTCAGTATCCAATGTCAAAGACACATTCAGAGATGCTTTTCCTCTCTCGTTAATAATTCACATTGCCTGAATCATCAATAATAATTCTCACCAAGCAATCATTCAGCTTTACCACCATTCACCCTGGGTCTCCTTCGCTTACTCTTTGTCAGTCTCATACATCTCATCTGAGTTTTTCTTCTCAGATCACATATGCCCTTTCTCTTAGAGTCAACATGAAATTAAAACTGACCCGCTTTACTTTCATGGTGCACATTTCTGTCTTATTGTTAGCGATTCATAAATGCATTTTATCTGACAGTTTAGCCCAATAATCAAAAAAGTAATAACAATGTTACTACAATGTAGTAACATTAAATGTTAAAAACGCTCAACAAACCATTTTTTCAAGCTCCCACAGTTGTGTTTTATTGGTTTATTGTACAGTAGTATATCCTAAATACTGTATTATTGGATATAACATTAGTATTGTGTGTCATGGCTTCATTTGTACAATGAAAGTATTTTATTTCACAATATAAATCAAATGAACAGTTACCAGGGATGCTGTCCAGCATGCGACACCTCAAAGGCTCTATAAATTCTTCATTGCACTATTCTCTGAAATGACAGGCGCCAGTGCGGAGGAAATATCAGCTGAAACAGCAAGAAGCAAATATGAGAAGGATTGTTTGCTTTGCTTTCCCCTTACCCAGGTAAACGGTTAATTGTTCAAATGCGGATGAGGTATTTAACACCAAAACATATGATAGATCACCGATGAATATTCAGACTGTAATATTGTTTTCTTTTAAAAAATTATTTCTGTGTTTATAACTGAACCTGTACAGTTAGACTCTCTCATTGTTACAATCCAACCCAGGCCTTTGAGCTCACATTCCTAAGTATTTAAAAAAAAAATGTTTCAAAACATTTCAGACACAGAGGTATGTTTTCATTCTCTCTGTAGCTACAATATCAGAGCCTATCCAGCCACACTTCATGTTTAAATAAATGGACATGCACAGAAAAAAAAGAAGAAAGAACGAGGAGAGACTGTCTAATGTGTACGTAAAATCTCCAGCGGGGCTCGTGCCAAGTGTAAGTGGTTGAGTGATATTGGCAAAAAGACAGAGGAGAAAAAAGAGCGCGTAAGATTTAGGCATTTTCCTTAATGCTATAAGAGGTTATTGATATTTTGATTTTTGCTGTGGGGCAGCCCGTGCTGAGACAGCATCTTTGTAGCCGTCCGTTTATGGGTGAAAGACATGCAACTCGCTCCCAGAAAATCCTCCTCTGGGAATGCCGCAGCAAGTCGAGGTGAGAGAGACAGAAAAGAGAGGAAGGATGCTACTCACAGTACAAAGAGATAGAGAGTGAATTGAGACACTGCCAATAAGAAAACCCTCTCTTTGTAACTCTTATTTAGCCAGTGAACTAGTTTTGCCCTAAAATTAACCATTAAACTAAATCAGATTGATTCTCTCCGTTATTAAAAGAACCCATTCTGATAGTCTTCCAGTGCCTGTGCCTCCCACTGTTTTTTTTTTTTTTTAGATAAAAGAGAATTCAAGAAAAGTATGCATATGTATATAGCCTACTGTAATGTAAGTTTTTAAATTTTCTTATTTATTCTCACCAAGGCTGCATTTATTCAAAACATAAAATAACATCACAATGCCAACACAGAAATAAATTGCGCGCACACACACACACACACACACACACACACACACTATATATATATAAAATTAGTTGGTAGTAATTAGTAATTCGTTTTTGTTTGTTTGCCATTGTAGGCTGAAATAACTGAAATTGTTATGTAATGAGGTCAAGATCTGCCTGGAACTACTTTAACTGCATATCTCACTGAAGATACTTCAACAGCACTATAGTATAAATATAATATAAATATTTTAAGTATAAATAATATATTATTATTTGTGGTTACACTTTATATTAGGTGGGAACAATGTATTGTGGCCATATTGCATTGCTAAATACTTTTGCTGCTACTGATGTGGGATACGGGTAAAGTTAAGGACAGGTTTAGTGGTATGGGTAAGTTTAAGGGTGGTTTAAGGTGTAAGGGATGGGACAACAGTGTAATTATAAATGTAATTATACTGCAGATGTATTAGTATTAAAATAAATTTAAGTACAATGTAAAAACATGTATGCACACAATAAGTGCATTGTATCATATGATTAATTTAAATGAAAGTACATAGCAGTTATGTGTACCGCGTATTCTCAACATTCATACTCTCTTGATGTATATTTATGACAACTCCTCTGTGTCACTGGTCATCCCTGAGGACACGAGGGCTAATTGATGAGCCCCCCTCTCTCCTTCCCCTCTGGTACTGTCAGTACTGACTGAGAGCAGGGTAAATAAATATTAGTCCTTCGCTCTCTCTCTTTAACCACCGGAAAGCAGTAATCACCACAGACCATAGACCTACACACTTACACACACACACACACACACACACACATGCATTAGTCCTTGGTGCTGTTCTTAACGACCCCCGCAGGGATGGTGCTCTAGCCTAGCAGCTTCTGCAGGGAACAGGGGCCTGTTGCACCTGCTGTGCGGAAGTAAGAATGGTTACACGCTACAAAAATCTTAGTGTGTCATGCTACTAAACTTAATTAAAGAAAAACTCTACCTAACATACAAACACACACCAGGACAGAGCAATACATTTGTCTCTGTTACCCCATGTAAAGTGTAACCTTTATTTTAAATGTAATTATTTTATTTAGTTAGCAGGACTTTAGTAACAATTCTTCATAATTACGTCTATATTTGAAATATAATTAGTGAAATGCTAAATATACTGATATACATACTGTATATGTTAGTTTTATTAAAACTTGCATGTCATGCATTTAACTGTACAGCTAAGCTGATTACTAATTACACATTTGTAATGATGAATGCAATTTCAAAATACATGGACTACCACACTACGGTTAAAATTATAATCTAAAAAGTATTTTGCATGTGCTTGAATACGTTAGTTAACACAACAAATACATATACTTCTTTAAAGCATGTCAAAAGATAAATTTTTAAATGAATTTTACAGTAAAAATAAAATATTTTAAAAGCATGAAAAATAGCAAGGAAAGTGTTCTTTTATTAACTTTAATTTCATTAACATTATATTATCTGCTAGTCCAGTTTTTTTTAATAATTTTCAGATTTGAAGTACCATTAAGTGCACTTCTTTTTCTACAATCATACTTCACCTCGAATCATATGTTTTTTCAGACAGGCCCAACTAATAGCAGAGGATGTCTCTATGAAAATAACTGGCCACAGTTTTCAGTATTATTTGCATTAAATATATATATAATAAAACCATGCGTGCCATTTTCCTGGTGACCATCTCACTTTATAGGATATGAATGTTCTGTAACTGTACCTTCACTGAACGCCTGCCTGTCCTCCTATTTAGCCATCAAGGCTGCTGCACAGAGGGCCAATGGAAACACAGCAGTACTGAAGAACCATCCAGCTCAGGGATATGTGACACTCTAGGACAACCTCACCTGTGGTTGTGTGTGTGTGTGTGTTTCTGAAGGGTGTAAAGACAGTCACACAGAGAGAGCTTTAGCTTTCAAAATAAACAAAATCCTCAGTGACAGATTCACCTTATTGTGTAAGTGTATGTTTTTGAGAAATGAAAAGAAATAGAGGAGAGAAAGAGAGAGAGAGAGAGAGAGAAACACTAAGGTGTCATTTAAGGGTCAGTGCTTGCTCTCACTTCCTGTCTGTATTGATAGTTGTTTCCTGCTGGTGTAGGAAGAGGCTAACGGGTAACAGGAGAGAGTGTTTGCACTGCCACACACTCTGATTGTGTCTGCAGAAAAAAAGCCTACTTGATAAATTATGAATGAGAGACTGATGGAGGGGATAGGAGGATGAACAAAAAGAGGGAGGAGGGACAGCTGGAGGATGAGATGGGGTGACGTTATGGTGTTATCTCCGGCTATACCAAAACAGCTGGAGAACTGAAAGGGAGATGAGTACTGTACCATACACACACACACACACACACTCAAACCGTCTCTGTGATTTTGGATTTATAAACCCTAGTCATGCTTGAAGAATTAAATACAACTAGATGATAGCCCCATCATCCATATTTTATATGGTAAAACTATGGATACTGTATGTCACTTGTGTGTGTGCGCTATTCGATCTGCTTTTAGAAGGCATGACCTTAAATCCAATGCTCTTTTCACAGATTTATCTTGCAACTATTTTACTCACTGTACTGACTCCTTCAGATCTTTTTGCTTTTATAGCCCATTAAAGAGGGTAAGAATTAAAGAAAGATGTAACGGTAAACTAAATTAAAGCCTGTCTTATATTTGATCTATAATTGATTGTGTTCATGTGGGATGATATGTGAGGAATAAAAAAAGTATAAAGAAAGCGCGAGAAAGGTAGATGGTGGGGGGTGGTGGCTAACAAGCTTGTCTCCTTCTGGATGACGGCTTTGTGACCGCAGGTTGAGCAGAGACGGGCTCGCTTTTCCCCGCTTGATGTTTTGCCTTTTTTTCTTTTTTAATGAGTGTCAGGACTGTTTTTTTTCTTTACAGGGAAAGGAGAGGGGGGGAAATCAGAACAACAAAACAACAAGAAAGCAGAAAAAAGACCAAAAGAACAAGCGTTTTTGATAAAGTGCTTACAGAGCGATTACTGTAAGTTGTGCAGAGATGGCGCAGCGCTCACACAGGACGAGAAAGTATGGCAAAGACAGGGATGGGAACATTGTAATGAAATGTAATATTGTATTTTATACAATTCATTTCATTCAGGAGAACTAAACAAAAACAGGGTTCTAAATTAATCACCGTGATTTAATAAAATGAATTGTGAATTAATTAAAAATGTTCAATTTTTTTTAATATACAACAAAATAACATTAAATTCTAAAAAGATTATTGTTTATAAATAGACATTGTATAACATTTGGGCAGATCACATCTTCACTGTTCATGTGTATATGGAATATATATTAATTTTTAATGATTAATGTTGTGTATAACTTCAATTAAGTTATAAGTTGAATTATTTTGTTGAGTTAAAGGAAAGGAAAAAACATGTTTAAACAGCAAGTTTTAAAGCATTAGTTAACATAAAAATCTTCATGTTGTTCCAAAACTGTATGATTTATTCCATTCTTCTTCCACACAAGAAGACATTTAGTAGAATGTCTGAGATGTTCTTTTCCATACAATAACCAGGGGATCTTAAGCATCAAAAAAGGATCAAATAAATCTCCATAAATGTGCTCAACATTACTTATAGTTATTTTATGCTTGACATACATAAAATATCACACATGTAAATAATGACAGAATTTTCTTTTTTAGAGTGAATTAATGTCAGCCTTGAGTAGGAGATGCTCCAATTTTCCAGTGGGTTAGTTTAAGTGTGAAGTTTTAATACCGAGCGGCAATCCTCTCAGACTCATGAGTCTCACTAGAGGGAGGCATGATGAAATGGACAGACAGTATTTGAAGGGCTACGAATGCAGCGCGTCTCTTCCTCGCTCACACACTAGAGTCCCTCACTTCACTTCATTAGAACGCTTCTCCTGTCAAAGCCACGATGATAATCCAACCTTTCAAGTGACTGGAGAGAAGCGACGGAGCTCTTTGTCTGCTTTTAATACAAACGATGAAATGAAAAACAAAAGGAGGGAACAATGAACACAGGCTATTATTCTCAGCCAAACTGACTTTTATCTGCATTTAAGATGTGACAGGAGATAAATAATGTTTCGCTGGCTGTCAGCAGTGTTCTTTACTGTTGAGGCGCAGAGGCATTCCAAAGTTTTTAGCGCCTTTTAAAATGCGTATCCTATTGAATTCTTCATGAGAAACGAGGGGGGAAAAATAGAAAACCATGAAGAAATGAGACCAGGCAAGTGGAGGTCTACTTAACAGTAAATAAGATTGACAAAGACAACAGAAGAAGCGGTAGGTTTGTGTTGATCCTTTTGGTGAATATAAGGAATGAAATCCATGCTGAACTGCCTGTAATTGCTCATGAAAGCCAAAGTACAGGCTTTCTCCTCTATGCATCATCTTCTCTTGTCCTGCTTTGTTATTCCACCTGACCAAGGCCTGGATCTTTCCTGACTGTTGGAGAGGTTGTTTGGAGATGCGTGGTGACTGGTAGCTTTTTAGGTGCTGCCACTACGGGACATGTAAGGGCTGTGACAGTTGCTGTGCTGCCCATGCCTGGCCTTGTCACCTTGGTTACAGTCTACCTTTAGTGTGTGTCACTGTCTGGCAACATAACCACACACACAGACTGCACCAGGGAACTCTATATAATCTCTGACGAATGGCAGAAAAATAAATGAATAAATAATAATCTGTAGTAACTGATCACGTTGCAATTACATCATATTGCATTTAAAATAATCATAATCTAATTCAAACATTTCAAAGCTGGAAGACTTTTGCTGTGTAAAGTCATTGCTGTTCTTATGCTTTTTTATGTTTGTTCATGTAAAGCAGGAATTCAAAAACTTGAAAAAAATCCTGAAACCCTAAAAATTTGGTTCTCTGATAGTCACATGACCATGTACAGTACTTCATAAAAAGGTGCTTCACGATGCAACAGAAGAACCTTTTTTTGTCTAAATCATTCTATAAGAACCTTTAATGTCTAAAGAACCTTTCTGTTTCTGTTTGGCAAAAGAAGGTTCTTTAGATTTTAAAAAGGTAAGAAAGAGATGGTTCTTCTGTAGCATCGCTGTGAACACAGTCTCACAACAAATTCGCACGTATTCATAGGAGGTAGAAAATGTGTGCTAATCTGTACAAATTTGTATGACCTCACATTACCACCTCGTAAAATATGTAAGCATCTTTATTTTTAAGATATATTACAATGTTTAATCTATTTCATGTTATTGTTAACAAAGAATGCATTGGTTACATGTATCTTTGTAATTTTAGCTCAGTAGGGTACAAAATGATTATATTGACGTCTATGCAATAAACTAGTTGTAGGTCAAAAGTAATATTAAAGTAAGCAATAATATTAATGTAATCCAATAGATATTTTTCTATCATGTAATTTGAAATCAATAACAGGCTACAATCTATCACTGAGTAACCAAACTGAAAACAACATATTTAGAAGAAATAATGTTTTATGTTTCATTTCCTTCTATTTGTTGAAACAAAAGAGGAGGGAAAAGGATGAGATGAATATGGTGTGCAGTATAGGAAAGTCTGAATTGGATTTATTTTGGTGGTCATAAACACTTCAGGGTCATAACCAAAACCCCTAATTAATGTTATTGAGCCTAGGATGAACACACACACATAAACTGTACATAAAAATGCAAACAAATTATAAGGAATGGGCTTTGTTGAATGAAATGATTGGTGTGTGTGTGTGTGCGTGCGCGTGTGCTTGTGTTCATAGGGGGTGGATGATTAGATTTCCATTAATGAGAGGGGATAATGATGGGGTGGGTGGACGCTTCAGTATGGGGGGTGAATTAAAACAGCATTGACTATGTGGCAGTGCATGCTATAAATTAGGTGTGGTGTGGTCAGTCTGCCAAAACTCCATTACATCTTCCTATCCATCCCAGATTAGAATATCCCTCCATCCCTCCACTCCTTTAGCTCTCCTCGCTCTCGCTTCACCACAGGTCTGTGGCCCACTGCGTATAATCAAATTAATTAACATTCCCCAGATCTTTAGCTCGTTAATCTATTTGTAGCGGTCAGCATAAATGCGTCACAGTCTTTTTTCAGGCCATGGTTGTACTCATGAAAAAAAGAAACAAGGC
>JAUMHR010000050.1:10351701-10364592 GCA_032361145.1 Enteromius fasciolatus
ATTTGTAGCGGTCAGCATAAATGCGTCACAGTCTTTTTTCAGGCCATGGTTGTACTCATGAAAAAAAGAAACAAGGCTGAGGATCTCACACACACACACACACACACATTACCATGATATCTATATCTATGGGAAATACCACAGCCTTTTATTGCTATGTATAGGCTATACTGTATATACATGTGTGTGTATTACAAGTGTTACAATGGAGGCATCCAGGTCATCTCCTCCGCACAACCAGAGGGAACCCTCGCCGGCCTTTTCGGACTCTATTTCCCATACTGTCTCATACCTGGGCCTGACCTTGCACCTGTTCCTTGTTACAACACCCACTGCTCGTTACCTTCCCCATTTAAGCCAGTTTCCCCGTCGCAAAATCTTGAATTGCCACGGTGATCTTTTCAGACTGTTTTACCATAGTGTTTTTGACCTCGGACTTGATTGTGATTGTTCTCTGCCTGCCCCGACCCTGCCTTAACCTGACTGTGATTCCGGATTGTCTGTTTTGCTCTGTTTGCTGGTATTTTTGACCCTGCCTGTACGAACACTCTAATAAACGCTGCTCATGGATTCGACCCAGCCTAGCACCGACTGTACATATTATAGATATATAGATATATGTAGATATATTTATATACTGTATATGCATTTGTAAGATGCCTCTTATGCTCAACAGAGCTGCAACACTCTTCAATACATGATCCTTTGGAAATAATTCTTTGGAAGAAATATATATACATTTTTTTTTTCAGTGTTGAAAATTGTTCATAAAACTTTTTATGCAAAGTACAACTAACTAAACACCCCCACATGCACACAAATCTCTGTTACCAAAACAAGAACAACATGACACACTATTTGTATCTAAACATCAATAAAATGTAAATTTTAAAACACTTTTGCATAACCTAACGCAAAAGAACCATAAAGTCTTCAAATCACCATAATATCACAGCGAACTCTCACGCCCTATTTCACACACCCGGATCCTGTGGAGCAAGCCAACTTTGACGAGACACCTGCTTTAGCCAGGAGACAAAAGAGTTCACTCTCACACAGATGTTCGGTTTATTTCTGAGCATCTCATCTGCTAATCTATTCAAATATTACTCCTCAGCTCTTCTCTACCTGTTAATATATTCATCTCTGAAACAAGAGACAGGCATCGTCACCTCGTAGAGCGCACAGGTTAATTCCCCTGCGGTGGTCTTTTTGCCCACCTGTGTTCCAGCATATGCATGTGTCTTTACCCCCTGTTCTACGAGTGCAGTGAGGAGCCCACCACTGTTATTTTCTCACCTCTGTGTCAGCGAGTCCTCCGGGTCTCTCTCAGGTTCACAAAAGCAGATATCTGGCTTTTGTTCATTAACACTGGTGAACTACAGGGAGAGCTAACTGCATAGCTAATGCTGAAAGCTATTTCGGTTTTCTATAAAAATGGTCTTGGTACATCTGTTTATCTATGGTGTAAATCTATAAAACCTTTCTTTTCCGCTTCCTTTTCACTAATTATCTCTCCCGCTGCTTCATTTTCTAAAGTTTCATCTGTTACTCAGTCAACTGTGTTGTTTATTTGCAGTTGTCTTTACCATGTCAGGAAGCTTGAGGAAAGACTGTGGCTGTCTAGGTGTAGTCAGGATCTGGAAGAGAAAGCTGTTTGTCCTCCTGAGAGAGCTCAGCTCTGATCCGTCTCTTTCTTTCTGTCCCTCTCCCTCTAACAAGGGAAGATTTGTGCAGATTTCCCCTCCATCGCTGGAAGAATAGATCCCCTTCATCCTTCTCTCTGTCCATTTATCTCTCTCTTCTCTTCCCAAGAGCAGCAGCAATCCCAAAGCTGCATCGGAGTGCCAAGAGAAAAAGCCTCCCATAAGTCTCTCCGTCTGAAGACAAACATGCAGCCTTACTGTTCACACACATACACACACACAGATAGACATTCAAACAAATAAACAAACACTATGGTAAAATATTTAGGTTTTATATTATGTAATGAACAATAAAACATTAATCAATGTTAGGGAATTCATACAGTAAAACAATGAACTCTGGTTTAAAAATGTTTAAGTCAAAAATGCTGTTTAATCTAAATGGAAATGTATTTATTGATTGATTTGTTTGTTTGTTTGTTTACAAAACTCTTCATTTTTCTGTTTTAACCCTTCCTTTTCTAACCATTTATTTAAAAAATAGTTCAATTAAATATATATAACTGTAAATATGTATAAGTGTTTACTTTGCATACTACTTCATTAAAGTGACCATTTTCGTGGAAGACAACAGCACAACCATCAGCATGCGTTATTAAGAATTTCATGAAATTCTTGTTCTATAAAATGACACAAATTTCATTTACACTTATAAAAATAACAACATTTATTTACACTTTTGTATAGATTTTATTTAGATATTCATACAAACACAAATTTACCCCTTGTAAACTAATTCTTAGAATGTATTTATTAATTAATTAATTAATTCATTCATTCATTTAAATCCTGTTCATTTTCGAAATACTGTATAAGTAACTTCCAAAGAAAAATATAATTGAAAAAGTTTAAGTACCTGAGCTTGTTAGCAGGTGATTTTATAGAATTTCTCCTTGATTAAAGGATGAAATTAAACGCGTGCATATTCATTTAAAAATGAAAGTCCAGAACGCGCTTAACAATTTTGAAATAATGCACATTACTTGAACATTCAACACATACACAACCTTTCCAAGATCTTTGCACTGACTCAGTCTCTTCCTCCTGCACACCATCAAATAAAGTAAATTAAAGAAATAAAAAGATCTGTCTCTGTGAGCTGAGTAAAAGTCCAGTGGTGGTAAACATCCTCTTTTATTTATTGCCTTCCATGAATTTATTGTTGAGAGGTGTGTTTGTGAATCAGAGCTCATCTACAGTGTTTCTGTGTGTGTGTGTGTGTGGTAAGGGAGGCGTGCTGTGGGGGCATTCAGTGAAGGTTGCAATGAAGCGGGCCACAGACTGTGAGCTCTGGGGGGCAGCTTTGTATCACCCGTTCATCCCTCTATCCCTCCACCACTTCATTCCTCCGTCCATCTATTTCTTCACTCCTTCCCCCGAACCCCTGTCTCAAACACCCGGACAGTCATTTACCCTGTCTTATGATGTCGTCACACTATGTTAGTGGAGGCTGGCTGGCTGCTTCACCCCTCATCTCACACACACACACACACGCTGTCCCCCAATCCTTACTGACCTGCTCTTCCTACCACACACACGCAGATACACACTTTCAGAGTGGTCAGTGAGCGAGCAAGAGCTGCTGACGCAGGATCGCCACGGTAACAAGCTTACCTGCGGATAATCTTCTCAAAGAAATTTCAAGGGAGACGAAAAGGAGGCAGTGTGAGAGTGAGAGAGGAGGAGAGAGATAGAGAATGGAGGGGGGATGGAGCGGAGAAGGAGAGAAACTTAGTTAAGTTTTCTGAGTCACTGACTTGCTGCACCAAGCAGTTTCCATTTCTGACAGCCGGCTTACCCTGGTGGTCAAGCATTTTCTGATGCCCCTGTAGCCAAAGGAGAAGGAAACCGAGGGTTAGAATGGAGGTATGAATAGATATCGCTAAACATACCAATTTGTTTCCAACCAAGATAGCGCACAAAAAATGTGACCATTTCAGTGGGAGTGGAAGCAGCTGTCCAAATGGACAAAAATATATAGTTCACGCATTTGTAAAATGTACTAGCTATTTCTGAGTGATTTTTAAAATTGGAACAGATTTTTTGTTTCAGCATGACACGTTTACACATACACAATAAAGAAATAAAAATAATAAATAAACAAAAATAAATGAATAAACAAATCACTCAAAAATTGCTAGTAAATTTGACTAAGACTAAAATATGTTTTCTTGGAAAATGTGCTTCAATAGTGCTATTTCCATCTGTTTGTCCATTTGTTCATTTTTGTTGTCTCTTTGAATAAGAGCATCTGCTAAATGCATAAAGTTGTACAAACCAATATTTTAGTATGAGATAGTATTATAGTTTTATTAATGTTTAAATCAGTTTTTATGTTTTATATTTTATTGTAATTTTTTATAATATTTTAATGTTTTGTCATATATATATATATATATATATATATATATATATATAAAATCTATTCTGAAGCCATTGAATAGCATTTTATGAAAAACATATCATGTTCATACACTACAAATCTTAATATTCCACTGGTTTCAAACTTCATTTAGTAATTGTATGTCTCCAGAAGACCTGAATTATACCAGAAACTTTCACATACAATTTTGGAGCGCCATTTTTATGTAATTTGAATCATTTTAAAATAGCTGTTTATTTTAAAATACTAAGCTGAACATACTCTTTTCATGTTCTCTTTTTCTCACACACATAAACACACAGAGACCACTGATCAGCTTTTCTTTAATCAAACAGCAATTCTAATGAACTGCCTTTCAATCTCTGCATCATTTCCATTAGTGCTCGTAGCTCAATCAATAAATGCTGTGTACCCAAGCCCATCACTTTGAGTGTGTGTACGGCGGTGTGTGTGTGTGTGTGTATGAGAGAAATAAAGACAGAAGGAGAGTGTCAGCATATCCAGATATTGGCCGACAGCATCATGTTAAAAGAAAACAAGATAACATTTTCTAAGTTTTATTTTTTGGATAGTGTTTCAGTATTTACTCTGGCTTGCTAAGGTCCTCTAAGTCTGTCTTCCCATCAAACTCTCACTAATCAGTATCCCTGCCAGTTAATTCATTAGCCAATGCACTTAATTATGACAAAGTATTTAATTCAATTCCACTTACATGTGTAGCACTTTTCAGAATAAGCCTACATATTACAACCTAAAGTGGCATACAAACCACCCAATGAGACACTGGCAAGAAACAACTTATTATAGCACCTAGTTGTATGGAGTGCTTCCATCATACTTTAAGAAAAATTTGAATAAACAATTTCATTTTTGGACAGGTATTTCATCCAGAAGTGGCGATTCAAAGTTAAAATGGCAAAATTAATGATTCGTTTCACAGTTTTTTTGCATTACAAGATTTTAATTGATAGCCTGTGGATTATTGTGATGTTTTTATCAGCCGTTCGAACTCTCAATCTGACACCCATTCACTGCATTGGTGAGTATAGACTCGGTAATGCAAAATTTCTCCAAATCTGTTCCAATGATGAAACAAACTTATCAATATCATTGCATGGCCAGAGGGTGAGTAAAATTTCTCCAGGTTTAAATTTTTGTGTGAGCTATTCCTGACTAATTTGCTGTTCAATTAAATATAATGAATATAATGACTTCTAATAAAATACAAGTCCATTGAATAGGAGCAATGCGGGCGGTGTATGACAGACAGGACAGTAGCTCAGCAGTCAAGTATGATCAGTAACAATTTGATTTAGGGAAGGAGGGGGAGTTTATTGAGCTGAAAAAGACTTATGATGAAATTAACATTAATCAGTGCAGGATGGAGGATCGCAGAGAGGGAGGGAATGGAGGAGAGAAAATGGAAGGATGGAGATGGATCGAATTATTCCTCTGACATGTGATGCATGACAAAGTGGAATATGGCAGATCTGATGGGTGAAGCCTAGGGTTAGTGCAGCTGCGCTGACCCACAGACATACAGGCTTAAGTAAAAGCTGTGCCTGATTTCTTATTTTTGTTTTACATTTAAACTTAAACCATGTATTTTGTTGCATTCCTTAGTTGCCTTAACCTTAGGCAACTGACCTTTTTATCTATGCTTTAATTATCTATCTATCTCTTCTCTGTCCACGCTTTGTGTTTTTCTTTTGTATTTGGCCTTTACAGTAGATTTACATCTCTTTTGTCCATTATCTTTCCCTGTCAAATTTAAACGAGTAATCGGACAATAAAGTGTCTATTATGGAGGAAATAGTTCTGAAATCTGTATCTTTAGACATATTGATCGGAGGTAAATTCCCATAGACATTGTCCTTGACGTCTTTATCACTGCCAGTGTCAATGTGGTCACCAATGGTCATGTCGTCACTATCATCTCTGTCCTTCTCTTATTGGCATCATTAGTGTGACATCTGTCCAAATGGTTATCGCAAAGATTGATTTCATCATTAATCTGAGAAAAGGAGCATGAGGTGGAACTAACCAAAGACTAAATATCTACGGGGCCTCAAAGGAAGCTGACAGAATCAACACATGCATGTTTTAAACGTGTGTGGCACGTTTTAGTTTTGTTTTTTCTATAATTTAATTTTGTATTTTTTCCTGTAGAAAATGTACTATCCAATGTAACAGAGACAATCAATACATAAAATACTATATATATATATACATTTTAAAATATATTTTTATTATTATTGTTATTATTATCATCTGTTATTATGTTTATTTCTTTATTAAAAGCAATTATATTTGGTTTAAAAAACAAAGACAAAGGATTCCTGGAGAAAGGTAAAAGCCCTTTTCTAATCATCCCAAAATAATCCTGCAGATCCTGTGATTCTGTATTGAATTTATAGTACATCAGCATATAAAGTGCAATATACACATAGTCTGTGTGGCATGCTGTGGATTGGAACAGAAAAATAATTTCTCATTGCCCTGGCATAATGTATTAAAATGCCTAGCTGTGAAATAATTTAATAACATTTAACATGCACATTTTGCTGTTGCCTAAGGAATCTCCTTCGCATTCTGTTGTTGTTCAGTTGTGCATCATGTCTGTAAGGGTGCGAGTCAAAAAGGTGCATGTGTGTGTGTGTGTGTGAGAGAGAGAGAGAGAGAGAGAGTCTGATCCCTAAGGCTCAGTCAGTGTAGATTTATTGGATGAACCCACAACATTGTGACAATATTTAGTCTGATGCTGTCAGGGTGCGATAATAGCGTTGGAGATACACTGTGGGGATGATCTCTCTGGCCTCGAGTTACACTGAGTTTAGCTGCTCATGTCAGCTAGCACTGTCTATTTGTGGTATCTTTTACTGAGAATAAACACAAAGCAATTCATTCATTCATGATACATAAAACACACCACTGCATCCCATCATGACAAATCATCCATTTTCCTTGACACTTAAGATTTTCTTTTTTTTTAAATTAGAAGCCTGATGGGTATAAAACACATTGTCCCTGTATAATTTTGGAATATGTTGTTTGACAACACCTCATACCTTTGAAAACTACACTTCCGTCCAGAGTAATATAGACTCCATTAGGCCTTCTGTTTCACACCGTGGGATCTTTGAGGAATGTGAGAGAACCTAACCTTGGCCATGGCCTGATTTAATTAAAGTTGTTTTGTATTGAAACAAGTGGAGTGTGGTAAGTGTTATCAGCCGAACGCAGGGTGGTGGAACAGAGACATTAAATAGACTGCAAGTGCAGTGGGGCCAACACTGAATATCTACATCGATCCCACTCGCTACGCTCACAAACTCTAGACTTTATAATGCCACTGACTCTCCAAGAACTCCTGCTATACATATTTATGTTTTCTGAAGAAAAAGGTTCCCACTTTATATTAAGTGCCCCTAATACGTTTGTGTAGCATGCAACCATAAGTACACATTGTTACATAGTATCTACAGCTGTAATACTTCTGTAACTACACACATGTAACAACCCTCAGAATAGTACGTGTAAGTACAAATGTGTAACAGGACATTAGTAACAATACTTTTTTCACTTCATTAAGCACTCGTGTAACAGGAGTTATATAACTATTTTGCAACACAAGCGGAATGGTTTGATCTTAGGGATGGAGATGGGTAGGTTTAGGGATATGTAAAATTGCAGGAGTTGGTGCACCACTGTAATATCGGTGTACTCACATGGTAACTCCTCCGGAACGTTCCGCTTAATATTAAACATTTGTACTATACACATACCATTCAGTAGGTTGTTACATATGTGTAGTTACAGAAATGTTAGACGTGTAGATGTACTTACAAAGTGGTTACATACTACGTACACATCTAGTTACTATGTAACTATGTACTGGTATTAGAGACACAATATAAAGTGGAACCGTGTCATTTTTTCAGTGTTAAAATTCTTTGCTGTATTCCAACTTAATGCAATGACAATTATTGCATTCATAGACGGATGTATATTGTCACCTTTGTGGCTTTGTGCCAGTTTTTATATTTTGTTTGTAAACAATCATTCTTTTTTTGTTGTTCTGTTTTGATGCTACTAGTTAAAAATTATATGATTAACCTTTAAGATGATCCAGAAATACTTTTCTCCTTCTTATTATTTTTTATTGTCTTTATACATCCATCCTTATAAAACCTCATTTTCTGTAATTCATATCGCAGCTCACACTGTTTATATTTCTGAGGGGAAAAAAGGCCAAAAACACAGAAATGCGATGAGTCAGCCAATATATAACCTCATGAAATGTCTCCTCCCTCACACAGGCTCCTTGGGAGACCTCTACTCTCCACTTCTCTGCCACTGTATCGCCTGTCCTATAAAAACATATAAAAGCAGAAGCTGAGACATTAAATGTGAAACACTGATTTGTGTAAAAATGTATTTATTAGTTTTAAACATATTTTTACATGAATTTATGTAAAAACATCATTGCACAATTTATTGAAAATGCTCATGTTTACAGTATAGTTCATGGATCTTTATTATAAAAATCATCCTTTCTTTCGTGTCACTCTCTCTCTTTCTCTCTTGCAAGGAGATGCATTTGTCTCTTGAGAACACTTTCAAACTGAGAACAGCATTAATTGGTCCCTTGGTTAATTAACAGAGACACAATTACGTCATAGCAGTGCACCTTGTTCTTTTTCTTTCTATTTCTTGCAAAGAAACTTCACAGTCTGAACCCTACAGCCCTACAGCCCCAACCAATATTATAACTTTAATATACTTTATATTCATTAAGAAAATTTGTCAAAGTCTCATCTACATGATTTCTATTACTTCAAAATACCAACTATAATAAAAAGCAACTTATATTTTGACCTTACAGGTAGGCATTATCACATTAGCACAAGATCAACCACTGAAAAACACTGAAAGCTGGCATCTGTACATTAATTTTGGTTTAGATTTTGGCCTGCTGTTCAGGTTTCATTCATCAGTCAGTCAAAGGCATTTAACACTCATCTCTGTGGCAAGGCCAGCCTATTACTTTGTCATCTCATAGACAAACAAATATTATTCAGTATTGTACTGTATAAAATCTCCTCAGAGACCATGTCTGGATTGAGGTCAATGGTAACACACACACACTTGATTGGTTTATCGGATGCTGAGATCAGCATATTTGATCATCCTTAAAGTGCATGGGTTCACTCAGCCCTATATATATGCAAATCCATCTCATTCTTCTGCTGCAGCTGTAAGCAACAATCTATGAGAGCTATTGATTAACAGAGTCCTGCCTATTCAAGAACACATGTGTTTGCTCATGTGCATGTTTGTTTTCACAAGTAGTAATATAGAATTAATACATATATAATTAGGGTATTTCTAACTTTGAAAATGTACGAAATTAACAGTGCAATGTGTGTGTGTGTTTGTGTGTGTGTGTGTGTGCATAAAGCGATCAGTGACGTATCAATGGCTGCTTCTGGTTTACAAAAGTTTAGAGTACAATGACCAATGAGGAAGCTCAAAACAGTCAGGAAAGCTGATGGGATGACTTAAAACTCTAGAACAAGGGTCTCATAAAAACATCTATCTCTGTGCACTTTTTTGCAGTAATGTATTTACGTGCCTTACTGCACGTTTTGCCACAGTTTAAAAGAGAAATGTGATTGGCGCTAAAACACAGGTTCAATATGTGAACCCTTGCACCTTTTAGTTATTGTCCAGAATTGAAATATCCATGGACTGTTGCTAAAAGTCAATGCTGGAATAATGGTAACACTTTATTTTGATGGTCCACTTTAAATATTCGACTAACAGTAAGTAACTTTGCAACTACATGTCAGTCATTGGAGTATTAGTAGACTGTCTGATTAATATCTTCAAACCCTTTATTTTGATGAGTACACAAAACACTACATACTATCAGAGACTTTGCAAGTATATCTCAACTTATTCTACTAACCCTAAACCCTAACAGTCTATTCTGTATTATGTAGACATGTAGTTGTGAATGAACGAGAATTAGTTGACATTCAGTTGATATGTAGTTACAAAGTTATTTATAGTTAGTAGAATGTCTAAATGGACTATAGAAATAAAGTGTAACCGGAATAATCATGTTGGAAATATGCCATTCACTAAATTCAACTCTAAACCCAATAGTGTTAACAAAGTCAAAAATGCAACCATGCCATTTCAACTTCCTTTTACACAGATTTCAACCAGAGCTCCTCACCTCTTAAATATGTCTTCATACTCCATGAGCTACCGATAAAAAAGTTTTCTGTGAAAACCCACAGACATGATGCTAATGTTCAAAAGAATCAGTTTTCAAATATGTCAGCATATTAATATTGTTTTGAATTCATTACATGATCTTCAAGTAATTGTGCAAAAATTATGGCTTATTAATCAAAACTTTGTCAATTTGTGTGAAAATTAAATAAAAGGTGAAACTGCACTGATATATACTTTTTGGAATGTATTTCGTGTCTCACTAAAAAGGTACATTTATACCATGAGCAAGTAGGCCAAATTGCTTTAGATTGTTTCCAAAACTCTTACAAGGATTCCTCTCTGTTCCTGCGCATATACACTGTAGATGATATGATTTATTTCTTTGTCCTTTTTATCTGCAGAGATAGGCGAAGTGTGTGGCTTTTGCCGACTTGCCTCTGCTTGTTTAAGTGTGACCTCCACATAGGGTGACAATAGCCTTGTTATATTTCTCAAGTATGGGGCCCTCCAGAGGTTTATTTGTGCCCTCAAGCCTCAGTGTGTGTTTGTGTACACACGCATTCAAACATGTGTGTGTGTGTGTCTGTGTGTAGAGACATGCTTTCTCAGCACTGGAAATGTTCTCATGCAGAACCACGAGAAAACAAAGAAACATGCATAAAACCACTTTATTTCACACTCTCTCGCTACCACACACATTCATGATGATCCTCTTTTACTGTAGATCACAGGTTGGTTTATGGAGTAAAATTCCAGTTCTCGTAGTAGCTGTTTTGTCACAGGACAAATTCATTCTTTTTAACAATTTAAGACCAGAGGAAAACATATATAATGCAGGCTTCGCCAACCCATTTGTGACAGGATGTGAGTTAAACAGGAAGATTCATGGGGGTTAAATGATCTAAAAAAAAATTGCCCTACCGCAATCTGCTGGAATGTATCTCTAAAATTTTTGCTTTCTAGTGTAATTTAAAGGTTTTTAAAGGTGTCAAGATATATTTGTTACATACTACAATTAAAAAAATTTTTACAAAACGGTTGCACTCCTTTTTTGTGGAAACCATAATTTCTATCCATCTATCTAGATCTTTCATAACCGACGGGACTAACCGTACAGCTACTGAACCTGACCAAAATTGGTAACTTTATAGAAATCATAAAGCAAGATAAAGATAGATGGTTTGTATATGTCTGTTCATGTCTGTGTACGTTGGGGGTCAAAGTGCAACTGGAATTAATCTGAATAAATAGCACACTTTCAAAAGAGTACAGGCCCTGATAGATGGAGTTAAGAGAAGAGGAGAGGGTTGTTTATGACCATCTTGTCACATCCCCTCTCTCTGGGCCGATCATGAAATTAAGTGATGAGGAGCGGTGAAAAAGCAGAGGGGCCGTCAGATAACATTAATCACTCCCTGCATCACAATTAGTGCAAATGGTGCATTACAGGGAAATTATCATCAATATGATATTAGCAGATACTCCCTAAACGAATCAGAGGGAAAACTGCTTATTCCTCTGTCTACCCGGATAACGAGAAGAACAAATGAAGACTTGAAAGAGAGAGCACTGACACATTCTGAAAGCGAGAGAGGATTTAATTTGTTCAGTGCTTGGGAATGCTGTACATACAGATTTATCAGTGTACACTGTCTGTCAATGTCTGCTGCATTATTAGACTTTTGTATCTTTATTAATGTCGTACACAAATACATACAGCATCGTTTGTTGTTACTTTAAAGCTAATGTGTGTAATTTCTTCAATATTGCCACTACAAGACAAGAAAAAAATACTGTCTTATTTTCAGAAAAACAAGCTAAATTTTTGCTTAGAACAAGCACAATAATCTGCCAATGGGTAAGCAAAATATTCTGATTTCAAACAGAAAACAAGATTATTTTGCTTACCCCATTGGCAGATTATTTTGCTTATTTCCTGTAAAAACTCACTTTAGCTTGTTTTTCTGAAACCAAAACAGTAATTGTTTCTTGTCTGGAAAGTTTGAATTAAAAAAAAAAAAAAAGTCCTTCTTGATTTGAAAATTGTTAGATATTTTGGCTGGAAATAAGACAAAAAAAAAAATATTGTCTTAGAAAGCAGTGTAACATCACCAAATGGATTTGCAAAGACAATAATTATTTTCCATGAATTCTCTTCCCATCTGCCATTGGTTGAAAAAAAACATAGCTCCTCCCCAACCTCACCAAATTGGGCAACTGGTTGTTCAGCTTTTTGGTGATACTAACCAATGAATGACTTGCAGTTGTCTCTGCAACCTGATCTCACAGAATTGCGTGAAATAACCACAAACTCTTAAAGCATAATTCCGTGTTAGTATCACGTAATGACCAAAAATTGCGTGATGGGCTTACGTAAAAGATTACAATGTAATTCAATGACAGGCATTGGATTCAAACATTGGTTAATTATATTACCATTATTGTGTATTGGGTGTGATTTTTCACTGTAAACAGTCAGAACAGTTTTATTTATTTATTTATTTATATGAGCACGTAACCCAACACCTGCCCCTAAACCTACCACCCCTTAATAAA
>JAUMHR010000050.1:10364692-10376385 GCA_032361145.1 Enteromius fasciolatus
TCCAGTAATCCGTGAGTGGATCACGGCTGATGCCTGTCACTGAATTACATTGTATTCTTTTACGTGGTAGTATCACGCAATTTTCGGTCATTATGTGATACTAACACAGAATTATGCGTTAAGAGTTCGTGGTTATTGCACGCAATTCTGTGAGATCAGGTTGGTCTCTGCTTAGTAAGTTAAAAGTATTTGTGCCATCAGATTGATCAATCATGATAAAATACATTAAAAAAAATACACACACAACATGTATATGTTTAGGAAATATATGTAATATACTGTATGTATTAGAGCTGGGCAATGAATAATCACAATTAATCACATCCAACATATGTGTGTGTACTGCGTTATTAAAGACACACACAATTTTATATTCATATAATTTGTATTATATATAAATATATGTAATCCATAAGCACAGCACACACAGATATATAATGTACACAAAGACTATGGGTGGTGTTGGGGGGTCGGCTTTTTAAATGCGGTGAGTCTGTTGCACTAATGTTTATATAAAGCGTGCTTCTTAAACACTTGTAATGGTAACTTGGGTTCCTGTATTATCATGAAACAGCAGTTATATAAGATGAAGCTTTGGATTCCCCCAAGCAAACACAAGTATCAGTGTGTTTTTCCTCTTAATTGCTTTAACTGCTTGTAACTTAGGAAATAATGTTTAAACTGTGGAAAATTAAATCTCCCATATGACAAAGCAAGCACTATTATACAAAGGAAGGGGCCCATTTTGTTAATGGTTCCATGCAAGAATTGGCCATCTTGCCCAATAATGTTCGCCGTACATCTCAGTTCATTTGTTTACCGCCGAGTCAGCAGAATAAAGATGGCAAATAATAACGTGTGGGTCTCTAAATATGGAAAAGAGAGTGAGCGAGAAAGAGAGAGAGAGAGAGAAAGGGGGAGGGGATTTGTTTTAACAAAATAAAAGGTATGGTGCAGAAACTTGAAATAGTCTTGTATTATGGTTTTTAGGCTTTAGAATCAGGCCAATGAACTGAATTACTCTTATTTTGAACTTCCATTTTCTGGTGCACAAAACACTTTTTGAAAGTACTTTTTTTGAGACGTTATTCTTGAAATCTCGTAAATATGCAGGCTGAATTTGACTTATACTGCTTTTGGCAAAGAACTGTGGATTATCTATTTACTCTGTTTATCGTTGCCTTTCAAACAGCTGACTCATCAGTTTTGCTATTGCTGCTTATTTCACGTCCAGGGATATATATATATACACAACCTGTATTTTTGCTGGTCCAAATGTCACTAAGTTGATTGATGGTAATGGAGGGAGTTTATGTCTACCATGTTTATGTATGCTTTTAGTGTATTCCCACGTGGGACACACATTTTTTACATAAAGGAATGAAAATAAAAAGGAATGATTGATAAAGAGATGGGATGTAGTTTGCTGGATAACTTTACCTTAAGTGCACAAGGGATGGTGTAGGTAATAATACATAGGTGGTGGTCCTGTGGGTCCTATAGAGCGGCAGCTTTAGACCGGGGATATCTGTTTGTGAGCGTGTGTGTGTGCTCTGAGGCAGGTTGAGGCCTGGCTGGCCAGGAGAGGCCTGTTCATTTCACAGCTGTAGTGGGATTATGTGGAGTCAGGGTGGAGGGGGTAAGCTTGGCCCTTTTATCTCATTCAAACATGCTGCTAATTCAGCAGCACGCGGCTGGCACCGCGACTAGCACGCTAATCACCGCATCACTTTCCCCGCAGTGAATAAACCTCCATTCTAATCCCCAATCAACCACACTGACACCCGTTTACACACTCCCGACACACCGGGAAACGGACAGAGAGAGAGAGAGAGAGTGAGAGAGCAGAGGAGCAAAGGAAGCAGGCTGGGGGATGTGACCAAAAAAGAAAGAAACATTAGAAAGAGAGATATGCATTCTTTTTTGTACATTTAGAATGAAAAATAAATAAATAGAATCTAAAATCTAATTTTACATCTTAAAAATGTTAAATTTATAGCATTAACATAAGGTCAGATTTATCAGCCATATTTTGTATTGGCAGCACTTTAATATAAACTAACAATGAAAAATATGTTACTAATGCATTATTAAAATTGAAAAAAAGTTGTATCTGTTAATACTAGTGTGGACTTCAGAGCAGATATAAACTAACAATGAATGGCCAGTTATGTTTTTATTGACTAAGTTCAAGACTAATAAGTAAGTGCTAAACGAATATATTGCTCTTTGTTAGTTAATGCATTAACTAATAAAACGTATATATATATATATATATATATATAAAATAAAGGCAATCATATATTATTTTATTTTATATTTTATTCATTAGTTTTTATTTTTTTCTTATTTTGGGAGTTTAACTCTCACCTGTGGTTTATTTATATTTGTCCAGGTATTGAGTCCCTTTATAGCCACACAGAAATGAAAAGAGGTACAGATATATCACCCACAATTCCCAACGGGTTAAAGAAGATGAGGATGAGTGCTTCAGTGTTTGTGTGCACCGTACTGTGTAGCGTAATGCGTGGGAGCCAAATGTACATGTTTACTGTGTGTTTTAACAATAGTGGATGTGAGTAGAAAGTAGTTTTTTTTCCTTTTTTTTTTTGCATTGTAAGTCAAAGATAAACAATAAGGGCCATGAAAGTCAACCATGAAGAATTTCATGATAATATACTAACATCTCAACTAGACATAAATGTTCTAACATGAGCCATGGTCTTTTTAAATTATGTGTCTGCAGGGCAGATACAGATGCAGTGTTTTGTCAATGATATGAAAAAATGATGAGATATTGATATAGCTATCAAAGCTACATTTCAAAACTTGCCATCTCATCAAATGCACATCTATGATATTAAACATAAGCCTCTTAGGAGTGAATATAGCATTACACTGAGACGAAGAGAGAGAGAGGGAGAGAAATAGAGAAAGTGTTAGTTTCAGTCTACTCATTTTCCTACACACACATCAGATCAATGAGAGAGGAATTAATTTGATGCCATATTCTTTGATGCTCTCACAGTTGATTGCACATGCTCAATGGATGATAAGGACAGCTATTAATTATTGTTGTTGCAGTTGTTGTTATACCAGTGTAATTATTATTTTCACAAGAGGTTTTACAATCAATAAAATCTAGCATGTATTGGTGTATCCAAACAAACAAACATTTTTATGCGGTTACTTTTGCGACCAGTTTACAAACTGTATGTAACGGTTTCCAAACTCTGTTGTATGTTGTGAGGGATCATGTACAGTCTGAATGATCATAAAGTGCAGTCATTCCTGCAAAATAAACCCTCAATTGGGTGATCAAGACCCCAACATCACACAGAGGAGTCTTGTTTCATTCTAAAGGGTGATTACATTACGTGGCTTCTCTCCAAATACGTAAACAAATGGGTATTAAATATTAATTTGAGGCGAAATATTAATTATTCATTGATTGAAAAGTTATTTTTAATTAATAAGTGGAAGAGAATCATGAAAGTAGACATGTGGGAAATTGGTTGCCAGATCCCACATGTCAACAGTCAATTAAACATATTAGCGGTCATATTTGAGTGCTGCAGCTGACCAAAAGCAAGTATTCATAACAGCTGTGCGATAATAATCAGCAGACATTAAAAAAAGAAAGGAAAACACACACACATTTGTTTTTCTGTCATTATAGAGACTTGTGTATAATATTTGATCTAAATGTTGATATTTATGAGTTAACTTAATTGATAAAAGACTGAGCATAATGCTTTCTATGCCTTTACCTGTATTATCATCTTTTTTTTTTCTTTACATTATGCTATAAGGCTCTTTCATTCTGTGGACCAGTGACTGGTCTTCATATTGTAGTTGATTTAGATTTTAAACTTTAATCTCATACTCACTACCATGAGGGGTTTGTGGAATAGGTGACTGGGAGAGAAAATAATTGCCATTCCCCTTTGGTTTGCGTATTACAGATCTGAATAATACACCCAGATTTCCGTATCTCATCCATAATTACCCTTGGGGCAGATACAATACAGGAGAGACACTGGGAATAAGAAAGAAAGAGAAAATGAGAAACAGAGAGTTTATGCATTTATTGTGATCATATCTGTGTAGATGATTTAATCTGTCCGACAGAAGGCTTGGATCTCTCCCATAGCTCCTTATTAAGCATCCAGAGACTGTGATTGTGCTTGTGTGTGTATGTACTTGTTGATGCAGGTACACGCTATTTGTTTTTTACACATATATCCATCTATGACAAACACTAATTATAACAGTGTTGTCTCGTACCTTTAAACATTAAAATGCATAATTTCTCAGAGTGCTGCTGCAGGGATTCATTTGCATGAATGTTGCAAATTAACACACACTAGTCAGAATAGAATCAGTGTGACACTCAACTTTCTGCGTTAAGTGTGGGCCCAAGGGAGAGAAATTCAAAATAGTGCAATGATTTTATTCATGAATTGAACTGGAGTAAAAAAAGGGGTTTTATGCATAAAATGTATGCATATTGTCAACTATAACTGGATTATTTCATACACAAAAAGCAGAAATGCTAAGGATATGTAAAGGTTCTCACAGACAACATAATGTTACCCTTTAATAAGAACCAACTTTAAAGCATTAAGCACTCTGCGAGACACATTACACTGACTGATAGAGTGAATGATTACTGCATCTGCAGGGGTCCGGATGTCCTGCTGTGTGTGGTTATGTCTGCGCTTACGGTATGAATCGAAATATATAGGAATTATGCTTTGCCTTCCCCACAAGAACTGTTTTAAATAGTCATCTTTTTGTTGTTGTTGTAATTTGCAAGAAGACGATCATACAAACAACTGTGAAAGCTTTTTTTTACTGTACTGTATGATTCCGTTTAATGTCCAACACAAAGTCCAAATTAGATAATTGTTACCATCTACGCACACACACACACACACACACACAACATGCAAACATCTCTTGCAAAATTAAGCACTGCATTCAAAATATCACAAACACATCAAAACACTTTTGCCACAATATTAATTGTGTGAATTGTGTGTTGTGTTTTGCAAAAGTTTAAGACTGAGAATTAGTGTATGATTTGGTGTGTGGTTCTAGTGTTTGAGAAAAAAAAAGCCTAAAATATAAGGTCTGTGGCTCATGATAAGCTTGTGATATTTTCACGTTTTAAATAAAATACATCGGTAACACCACCTTGTGATTTGTGTGTGTGTGGGTTTATGTGGTTTATTTGCGTAATGACATGGGTATGACATAGGTAATACAATATGAAGGTGATTTATGAAGACATTTTCAGTGTCCTCGTAATTCAAAAGGCTAAATGGTGTTTTTGAAAAACTAAAAATGCACATAGTTTCCTGTAAGGGGTAGGTGTAGGGTCAGTGTAGGACAATACCACATACAGTCTGTACAGTATAAACACCATTATGCCTATGGAGAGTCCCCATAAATCACAAAAACCAACATGCGTGTCTGCGCAATTCTTGGATGTGTGTGTAAAGTTTCTGAAAAAAAAGAGGCAAAGTTTTAAAAATGTGTCTAAGCATTTAAAAAAAATGTAACAAAAATAATAATTAAAATGTATACAATAACAATAATAATATTAATTTATATAAGGGTCTCCTCCTTCATATATTTTTTCTGTGTATCAAGCTAGGATAAAAGATGGTATTTTAAACATGACACAAATCACCTTTAATCAAAAATATATCTATTTTTTACACTTACAACCTTTTAAACTCACCCTTATCCATTCTTTCTTACTTTGTCTTTCTGAGGGCTCCAGCTGAACTTCAGGGAAGAGCTGAACATCAGATGACTGAGTCTGAATGTTAAAGCGTCCGTGAACATCAGCCACAATTCTTTAAACTCAACCTCTTTTTCCATCTCCTCCACAGATCCCAATGAAACGGTATCATCTCTTCCCTCTCCTCATCCATCTCACAGCTCTCTATCCCTCTTAGCAAAGCTTTCTCAATCTCTCCTCGACTACTTTGAAGCTCACCTGCCCTACATCCTGTTACTATAAGAAGTGAGAGTGATTGTGTACGTAGGTCTGCGTGCTCACAGAGTCTTTGCGACTACTCTCGCCAATAAATACGGTTTGGGAACTTTGAGAGGAACACAGGAAACCCGCGCCAAAGAGAGTGGAAGAGACACAGGAGGAACAAACAAAAAAAAAAGGAGGGAGAGAGGAAAGCAAAGAGGGAGTACAGTGGAGTAAGAGTTAAAGTTTGTGGTCAGCAGCACCACGGGCATCATAAATCAGATTTCCCACAATCCCTGTGGAGGAGCCCTGCGCTCGGCCTGCCGCAGACACGCTCAGTGGGGCGCGGCACATCGATTGGCGTCGCCACTGTGATGATGAGTGCTGCGGGGTCTGGGGGTGAGGGGGGATAGCGTGTGTGTGTGTGTATGTGTGTGTGAGGTGGAGGTGAGGTCTACTTGCTCATGAAGAAGTCTACCTCAGCACCTGCCCTGAAAAACAGCGAGTTGGACCTGAGCGAATGTGCAGACTCTGGGCCTATTTCCTCTCAGATCAGCATTCACCTTCTGTCTCTCACGTACACATTCAGGAAAAACAAACAATAGTATGCTGACACACACACACACACACACACACATACAGAGCTATATTTACATATTCATCACAAACACAGCTGAATAAAATGGTTGCTCATAACTCAACAAACTGCTCTCCACTAATAAGTGTCTCGTGTTCAGATTTTTATTGTCACCTCATGGTAGCTTTTCAGTTCTGTTTGGGTGTGTGTAGTATAAAAGTTACAGAACAACATTTATTTTTTAAATTTACCACTGTGAATTCTACACCTGCAGAAGTTCACAGAATTAAGTAAATTGAAAGCTTATTCATTCACAAAGTTCTGTATCCTCTAAATTGATTCTCTGCTCTCCCTTGCAAAAATTAACACACAAATAAACAAAATATATAATAGTTGTCATAGTTAAATCATGGTAATTACAAATGAACCATGATTTAACATCGGTATTTGTATTAAAACTGGTTATACAAATGTTAATCAATACACTAAAAAACATAAATGCTACACTTTTACTATAATAAGCCCATGGTTTATTTTCTTATAGTGCACATTTCACTAGTTCAATCCATTCCACATAAATTAATAGATTTGCTCCAAAATGTTTCTACATCAGAATTAAACATGCCAAAAAGTAAAAAGAGTTGTAAATAGATAAAATAATAATTTGGAGATATTTCGATAAGATGAAGTCAAATTATGATTATACCACATACAGCATTTATAATATGAAAAAGTCACAATTGTGAGAAATAGTCACAATTACACTGAATAAAGTTAGAAAAAGGATGCAGTTATATAAAAAAGTGTGATAATTAAATGTGCAATTACACTAAAGATGGCATTATGAGGTATTTCAATTGTGAAATAGCCTATAAAAGACAGCTTTGAGTAATTAAGTTGAAATTGTTATGAAGTCACAGTTTTATGGTGTGAAATCACCACTAACCTGATTTTACCAAGTGCAAACTTGTCCCTCAGTCAACATCTTTGACTTGAAAAAACAGTTTACAGTTTTTGTGAAGTTTAGGCTTACAATCAGTGTTTGGTGCTTGTACATCAGTGTCAGGAATCTATAATTTCCTCTTATTTTAGGCATTATTTGTGGGTATGGTTAGGTGTAGGTGGTCAGGAGTATATTTTTGCATTATAATGTTATAAACATTTTATTCCAACATTTTAGTTTTGACCATATCTCTACACCTAAACCTAACCCATGAGTAATGCCTAAAATCAGAAGAAATGATGTCTGACACTGATGTACAAGCACCAAACACTGATTGTAAACCTAAACTTCACAAAAACTATAAACTGTTTCTTCAAATCTGATTGGTTAATCACAATGTTGTTCCATGGTCACCAAAGATGTTGGACACGCCGAACTCAGCTAAATCAGGTTCTGCCTGAAAGCACAGTTGTGAGATATATGCTTATAAAGGCTTTTTTGAAATCATTGTGAATTATAAACTTAATTGAAACAAAAATACACAAAAGGTAGCTGTATCCAAAACCTGTCACAGCACATCTGTCTCTCTCTAAAAAAGTTCAAATAAACCCAAAGATTTTATTATGAGTATAGGGCAATGATATCCATATTAAACTTGTTGTATGTTGTGGAAAGTTTTGTAACTCTTCACTTATTGGCAGGCTGCAAGTGAAATGCCTCTCCACACACCTTCCCTATCTCTCTCCCTTTTTCTTTCATAAATTTCATTAAGAGAGAAATCACATTACACTATTTCTCTGGACCTGCTTTCAGGGGTTAACCATTTTGCTTAGCCATGTAAATTCTCAGCTTAGTCAGGGCCATTCTCCACAGCCTGGCTTCTTCGATGCAGCCCGCGCTGAATTAAGCGCTATCTATGTAAATTTGTGTGTGTGTTGAGAGAGAGGGAGAGAGAGAGAGAGAGTGTGTCCTGGAGATGGACATGGGGTGTGTGGAATGTGTAAACCCATTCTCCTGGATTACTGAATTTGGGTGCATGTGTGTGTGTTGGGCTCTTCTCACTATATGCACATAGGATGAGCACGTTGTGTTAGCCCTATCTTCTGGATTATCCGGATGGTGTGAGTGTGTGAGAATGAGACAGAGTCAAGCACTTCAGAATGGAGAAAATGAGGTTAAACGGGAACTTATCGTCTTTGTGCAGAAGATAGACTTCCACAGGCTGGTCTCTCCTTCCGCCCCACCAATGAAGAACTTGACACTTCCCATAAGAGCAGGTAAACACCAGCCTGAACCTGTCAACAACTCAACCACCTACACACAATAAACACGTTTTTGAGAGATATTCCCATTACATAAAATTTAAATTTTGTGACTTTAAGTAACTGTAAAAATGGAAGTTTAGCAGATATATGCATTTAAAATATTTTTCCTTCATGTAAGTAAATAAAATATTGATGTCTTCCTGCTTCAAAATGAAATAAAAAACAGGAAAGAATTTTTCTGATAATTAATTAAATGTGTGTGTGTATATATATACTCAATACACTCAATGTAAAAAATAATAATAATAATAATAATAATAATAATAATAACTGAACTTCCACTGTCTTTGCTACATTCTGGCTGAATATCAATTCAACTCACTTGAATGAACCTGCAAAAAATGTAAAACATTTGAATCACATTTTTGCAAAGAAAGTTAAATAAATAAATAAGCTAAAAGTAACTAAAGTTAACAAATGGACTGTTACTGTAAAGTGTTACCAATTAATATGCATCCCAAACAATATAAAGAAAAGCCACACATTTGCCTGTCCAGTCTGCAGGAACAACAACTACAATTGACTTTTAATTGTTGTAATTTCTTCCTGTAGTTCAAAGGTCAAGATGTATAAGCACTTAATGGAGTTCACCAGCACTACGATTTATCTTCTTATTGAAGCGAATAGTCCCGAGGCCCCGAGAGTCTAAATGCTACACTCTCTATCTATCCGTCCATCCATTTGTTTGCTTGCTCACTTGCCCTGCAGTCTATCATTGACACTGGTGAATGATAGTTCTCTTGTTTTGTCAATGACACACTTTGTTGTAAAACTGGAAGGTCAAGCAAAGGTGAGTGGGTCATGAAAGAAGGCAGCTTTAGACAGAAAAAAAGAGCCTTGTCTATTTTTAACTCTTGAGTGGACAGGGACCTGCTTATGTCTCAGATCATTTTCCTCCAGCCGGTATGTAGATGTGAAACTTGACCTGTTAGGGGACTGATGGACCAGGGTAAAGTGTGCAAGTCTGCCCCTGTTTTACCAGTAATCCATTTCTGAACGGGTTTGTCCTCTGCACTTGTTCAATCATTTCCTGATTGATTCTGATCTTGATCAATCCTTGGAAAGACAGATGGGCCCATCTCCACTCTTTAGTCTATACTCTGCCACCACACACACACACAGACAAACACACACTACAGCCCCTGTCCCAAACCCTGATCTATACTGTCGCTTCCTCTATGGCTGAAGGCAAATGAGGCAAAGGGTCAAGACAGGAGGGATTTATTGATGTAGCACTCCTGTTGTTCTCTCACACACACACACACACACTACTTAACATAGGTTTCACCTTCTTGTAGTCAACTACCTGCCCTTTAGTAAATATCCAGGAACAGGAGGAACCAAAAGAGAGATATCACAAAATGTTTGTTACATTTTTGAGCAAATTTACAGTGAAACCTAAAAAAATATTTTAGTTAAATTTTTGCATTACTGCATATTTTTTTCAGTAATAGATAAAAATAAAATACAATACCATTCACATGTTTTTTGTTTGTTTATTTTTCCCTATGTAGTGCAAAATGGTTCAGCAATACTTTAAATATTTGTTTTAATTCATTTGTGCATTAACTAAAATGAGCAGCACATTTGTTCTAGTTTTTATTCATCTTTGTTAACAGTATGTGATAAAGGTACCCCATGTTAAGTGTTAGTTCATGTTAGTTACACGCATTTCAGGTCTTTTAAACAATATAAACTTACTTTACTTGTTTCCCCTCATTGCTGCCACCTTAAGAGAGAGAGAGAAGTCAGAGGGAAAAGAGTCGTTCTAATACTGAACGCTGAAATTTAGTGCTGTGTTGGCAGCAGTGTCTGCGGGTGAGCAGCATAAATCCTTATAATGCAGGTTTATAATAGTAATAATCATATAGAACCAAACCTGAGACAAGCCATTTGGCCAACAAGGACCTTTGAGAGAACAAACCAAATCAATTACATAAATCACCTATAAATGTTTCTTGATTAATTACTTATGCCCACATTGTCCATTAAGGCATGGTGTGAAAGTGTGTGCATGATGAAATATAGTATATAACTTTAAACTATTGCTTCTCATCAAATAGTTTTAGAATGTGAAAACGTGAATGCCTAAATATATCAAACCAGCAACTTGTGTCGTGGATGATGGTTTCTAAACTCTTGAATTTGTGAAGGTGGAAGGGTGACTACAGATGTGCGATTTTATGTCTGGAACAGGTGTGATCCAGCAACAGCTTTCTGTATCCTTTCATGGGCTGTAAATCCCTTGGTAGGAAAGAGCGGGAGAGAGAGACAGAAAGACTCTTTCCAGACTCTCCATGCATGACAAGAGCGGTGGAAATCCCTTCCACTCAAACTAAGAACCGGATGAGAACCAGATCAGGAAGGACCACTGAAGACCAAAGCCTTGGGATTCAAACCAGCAAACCCCCAGAGCCAAAAAAAGTCCTGTCTATCACACTCACAGCACTATAGAGATGATTGATGTGTGTGTGTGTGTGTGCATTGATAGAGAAGCCTAGACATGGCACTGGAGAAGGCGAGTTAAGAAATAATGGTAGTAGTGGATGGATAACCCCAAAAGAGCTTTTGGAAAGATCCATCAGACTTTTCTCACCAGCTTAAAGGGAGATACACAGTGTAAGAGGGAGAGAGGGATCTGTATGAAAGAGGACAAGTTGAAAGTTTTGTTTGTCAAACACAATTCTGATCTTACAGAAAACAAACCAAATAGTATTGAACAAAATCACAATCAATGTTGTGAGAGGTTGCTTAGGTCTGTAAAGCTGGAGCGCTGGACATTTCAAGAGTTCACGCTTTCCTCATTAATATGACGTTTGCGGGTTTGGCATGCTGTCAGGGGAGCGAGCCCGGGAG
>JAUMHR010000050.1:10395903-10426840 GCA_032361145.1 Enteromius fasciolatus
GAAGAAGCTAATCAATGTCTTCAAGATCACTAGAAAGTTACAGGCAGGTGTGTTTGATTAGGGTTGGAGCTAAACTCCGCAGGACACCGGCCCTCCAGGACCGAGTTTGGGCACCCCTGGTCTATACTACACCTCCATCAAGCTTAACCTTAATGTTTTCTCATAAATCCATCATGACTATATTAATGTCGAGTGCAGCTGTATTTAGTTCTGCACCGGTAACATGATCATCAAACTTTAATAGACCTGATGCTTTGTTTGGGGGAGGTGTCTTACGAAGGAAATCATGTCATATTACATGTTCCTGTGTTTGCCAAACAAGGTTCCACTTAAAGATCGCACATGCTTTCTTCTGACACGGTCTGTGTGTCTCACTTCCCTCTCTTTGTCTCTTTCCTTTTCTATTCACAGCATACTTATTCCTACTGGACTGCTTGGACTACTAAGTGTGTGGACTTTGATTAAATATTTAAAAGTCCACAGTGGAGAATGGTCTCTCCCTCACGTTTATATGAACACATAAAGGCTTGTCAAGGAAACATGAGGTTGCACAAGACCCCTCTTTTTAACCATTGACAGTGTTAGAAAACAGCTTTTTAGTAAAATGTCATCATACAGCTCAGCCATATTAAATGATATCCTTCTGAGAGCTAGTGTCACACGGTCGCAGCCTACTGATCCCAGCTCAGCCGTCTTCACACTCCTAGTGACCTAATTAGGAATTGGTGACACCTGGGTTCAATGAAGCTACCTGCATGAAAGCTGAGAACACCAGAGTGAAGACGGCTGAGCTCAAGGTAACATCTCGACATTCTCACCTGATGCATCACCTGTCACGTTGACTGTGTCTTGACCACTGCATTCTAAGTTACAGTCTTACCTGCTTCTACTCACCGAGTGATCTCGCTCCTTTACCTGCATCTGTGAGGAAGTTCACTGAACTGGTGTCTAACCTGCTCCCCGAGTCACTCACCGGCACGGAGCTCATGCGATCTCCTATCATCTCCTTCACGTGAGACAATCTAATCACCTACCTGTAAATACTGCCCTTCTGTACTCGCCTGTCTCCTCAGAACATCTTCCGCTCGCCCACACTGAGTTCACCACCACCTCTTTTCATCACTCTTATCACTGTAAGGTTTAAGGATATAAAGATATGGAGATCGTTTACATCCCTGAGGGGATTCACAGGAACCGCGATCGGGAGATCGCTCATCTTCCTAAAAGAAAGTGAAGAGAACTATTAGCAGATCGCCATTAACTTTAATCCTTTATATATTCAATAAACTTGTTAAACTTTCCTTCAGTCTCCAGTCTCCGCTAGGCTTTTTTTTTTTTCTTTCTTTTTTTTGACTGAAAGAAATGAACTTATTTTAGGCAAGGACATCAACTTGATCAAAAGTAAAAAGCAAATACATTTATAATGTGACAAAAGATCTTGTATTTAAAAACAAAATTATTGAACTCCCTTTGAAACACTGAACTCTCGATTTATCAAAGAAACCTGCGAAAAAACAACACTGTTTCTACAACACTGTTTAGCAGCACAATAGTTTTTGGTCTCATTTCTTAGTTGTTTTTAAGGTGTCATTGTTACAGGGTAGAGCTGTAGTCAAGTCCAGCTTTGTCCAAGACCAGACTACTCGAGTTCTAGTCAAGACGAGTCCAAATAACAGAAAAAAAGGATCCTCTTCAAGACCACATACGTAACTATTAATAATGTATGTAATGCCTTTTTATTTGTAATTATTTATTTTATTATTATTTGTAATGATCAAAAAGCATGGGTCTCCAAACTAGATCCTGGAGGGCCCACACTTTTATTATTTTCTTTTTATTTGTATGGTCAAATTATATATCCATAAATGTAAATGGAAAAAAATCATTAAAAATGAATGTGAAGCTATATATTGAGTACATCTTGCCCTTAAAGAAACAAAAATCTGTACAAGCTTGTGTTGTACTTGTGCATTCTTCAATGTTTTCCAATGAAACTTTATATCTCCCCCTAGCATTTGAAATTTTAAATCGTTTTTGTATTTGAATTTAATTGAATGTATAATAAAAAATAAATAAATGAAATAGAATGGATACGTTTTGTAGATGTTAATAAAACACTGGTAGAAAATTCAATTAGAAATACCTAACTTTTCAAGTGTACCTAGGGTCATGTGACAGGAACCAACCAATCAGCATCATGCATTAAATAATGCATTAACCCCCAGTTTCACAGACAAGGCTTAAGCTAGTCCCAGACTAAATTGCATGTTTGAGCAGTCTCAGATGAAAGTATCTTGCTCTGACATATCTTAAAACATGCCAGTGTCATTGTTCTGTGTTAAGATGCACACCTGGAATATTGTCTTATGAGGCATTTTTGTAAAAGTTGCTTAAATATCTTAATTTAACTAATGCCTAGTCCTGGCTTAAGCTAAGTCCTGTTTGTGAACCGGGCCATAAAGTATAACAAGGACACCTTGAAATAAAGTGTTACCCATTTTTAATACTGATAAGACATATTTGTTGAGCACCAAATCAGCACTTTAGAATGACCTCTGAAGGATCATGTGACAATGAATTATGCAGAAATGGCTTCTAAAAATTTATCAAGTTTACAACAACAGCGTAACTTGTTAACATTTGTTGTTGCTTGGTAGCATGAGAATGAAACAGTGTTTCAGTCTGTTCTGATTTTCTCACAGTGACAAGTGAGTACTCTCTCTCTCTGGCGACTGTTGACACACATGTCTCACTGAAACACATCAGAGCTCACCTGACACCCCTGTGCCTGCCAGCTTACAGTCAAGGAGTGGTACATGCAGACAATAGTTTTAAAATTATACTTTCTCATCCTGTAGAATGAATGAATTCTATACACAGCGTACAAACACGGCACAGCCTCTGAATCTCAGCTCATTCATTGTACGGCTCAAGTCTCATTGTTGAAAAAGGACAAAATTAGTCTACTGCTGTATGTGGTGGACATCTGTTATCCAAACCACCATTCTGGTATGTATTTGTCTATCCATTATTTCCTTCCTTCCAGCCATAAATCATCCTTAGCATAACGCATATACGTTGTTGTTTACATTGATCTGTTAATCAGACTGATTATTTGTTTAGCTGTAAATGCTTTGAACATTCATGATTTAGATCACATTAAACAAATGTGAACATTCATGATTTAGATCACATTAAACAAATTTGAGATCTAGTTTTTGGGGTATAATAAAACTACACTAAAACGTAACATTTCTATTACTATCTAACATTGTTCTGACAAGCCAAAGTCCCAGTGTTCCAAAGGGACAGAGAAGATTTATCTGACTCATCAGAGCCACTCGGTTCCCCATCTTCAGGCGTGGATACATTGGGTCCAGGGGAATTTCCCCAGACAGGTTAGATGAATATCTGTATTCCCCCTCAAATTGTAGACTGGGAGTTTCTCAGAAGTCTTTTGGGTGGAAATGCAAGAGGTTTATTCAAGAACACAGTGACACATTGACTTTGCTTGCCCCTCTCATTTAGCTTGGATAACTTTTTTACTCCTTGCTTCTGAATGCTAGAGTTCCTGAGCCATTTTTCTGCAGATATAAAGAACAGTAATTAAAATAAAACGCAAAAAATAAAATAAAGTTATAAATAATATAAAATTAATAATTAATTACATTTTATGTATATATATATATGAAAAGAAATAATATTCTCTAACATTAAAGATAAACTTCTCATATTTGTAACTCTAAGAATAAAGATTTTTCTCATGTTATTTGTATGTTATTTGTAAACTACCCATATGTATAAAGTGGGTGCAGAAAGTATTCAGACCCCTTTACATTTTTTATTTTTATATTGCAGATATTTGCTGAAATAATTTATGTTCATTTTTTCCCTTTTTTTACACACAGCAACCCATGCTGACAGAAAAACACAGAATTGTTGACATTTTTGCAGATTTATTAAAAAAGAAAAACTGAAATATCACATGGTCCTAAGTATTCAGACCCTTTGCTCAGTATTTAGTAGAAGCACTCTTTTGAGCACTCTTCTGGCTGGGCCAATCAAGAACAGTTACAGAGTTGTTGTGAAGCCTCTCCTTCATTATTTTAGCTGTGTGCTTAGGGTCATTGTCTTGTTGGAAGGTAAACCTTCTTGTCCCCCGATAGCCAATAGTTTGGCTGGATGGGAAGGGAAGGGTCTAGGAAGGGTTCTGGTTGTCCCAAACATCTTCCATTTAAGGATTATGGAGGTCACTGTACTCTTAAGAACCTTAAGTGCAGCAGAAATTTTTTTGTAACCATGGACAGATCTGTGCCTTGCTACAATTCTGTCTCTGAGCTCTTCAGGCAGTTCCTTTGACCTCATGACTCTCATTCGCTCTGACATGCATTGTGAGCTGTAAGGTCTTATATAGACAGGTGTGTGGCTTTCCTAATCAAGTCCAATCAGTATGATTAAACACAGCTGGACTCAAATGAAGGTGTAGAACCATCTCAAGGATGATCAGAAGAAATGGATTGCACCCGAGTTAAATATATGAGTGTCACAGCAAAGGGTGTGAATACTTAGGACCATGTGATATTTCAGTTTTTCTTTTTTAATAAATCTGTGTTTTTCTGTCAATGTGGGGTGCTGTGTGTGCATTAATGAGGGGGGAAAATGAACTTAAATGATTTTAGCAAATGGCTGCAACATAACAAAGATTGAAAAATTTAAGGGGGTCTGAATACTTTCCGTATCCACTGTATGTATCTATGTTTTTTATTATTATTATTATTAATGTTTTGCCTTACCTACATTTGAAGATGTATAACATCTGTTATTTTAAATATACTGTAGCCTTTCACAATATGCACTTTTCACTGCCTCTGACAATCTTGAAGGACACGAATAAAGCAGTTTCAAAATATTGAATGTGCTGAATTATTGAATTCAATTTTATAAACTTCAGTTATTAATATGAAGTATAACACATAATAAAGCTTTCTGGATAGCATAAAATCACAAATTTGATCATAGGGTACAAATGATACAAGGATTAGCCAATATGTGACCTGATGTGTGAAAGCACCTGCAATTGCTTGGCATCCGCCCTTAAATGTTAATAAAGGTGGCATGCATATTTCAGTGATGTAAACAGAAGCAGGTGAGGCTGGGCTGAGGAGTGATTTATTTATAAGGGTCTGACTTGTAAAGGTGGGGTTTACAGGGGGCAGTCCTGTTTGTATATGCACATGTGTGTGTTTATGTCAGCTCGGGTGCAAGTGTCAGTGTGTTGGTGTCTGAGCGGAGTCTTGAGTTGGCTCCTGGAGGCATGCTAAGAGTGCACAACGCTCACAGCTACATGAACAGCAGCACACCTGAGTGTGCATGTCTGTGTTTATGCATGATTCCTATGGGAATGTGTGATTTGATAAGAAAATAGGCAATTTTCTCTTTTCAGAAGAAGCCACAAAAGACTGCTTTTCATTGAGCACAGTCCCACAGGAGCGGCAACCCTACATGCTTTACATGCTCGATCATGTTGCCATGAATATATTCACCCTTCTAAAATGGCCTTAGACAAGACAGGTAGGTAAATTGTCTGCCCAGATGGATAAGAAATCAATTGTGAAACGCAAAGGCAAGTTCATGTACTTGACAGCTTCCGAAAGGCTTGACTTTCAGATGTAGGAGAGAACAAAAAGGGGACAGAGCAGACAGAAAACAGTCTGTCAGAGAACAGGAAAAAGTAGGATTTATGAAAGAGTAAAAGGATGGATTAGCACAGAAGAGCTCTTGGGTGGGAACTTCAAATGTCATTGGTTCAAATTAGTTAAATTAGGGTCACTTACGGTGCTTTCACACCTACCTTATTTAGTTTGGTTTAATCGTAACAGAGTTCGTTATCCCTCTTGGTGTGGTTCGTTTGGGCAGGTGAGAATGCAGCAATCGTACTTGGGTGCACACCAAAAAAGCGGACCAAACAAGCGTACCGAGACCTCCTTGAAGAGGTGGTCTCGGCATGTTTTCAAGCGAACCCCATATTTTTTATATGAAATTAACCGTGGCCCGTGATTATTTGCTGGTAACACACTCGATAGTCATTGACTTCCATATAATTTTTTCATACTGTGTACCTCAAAAGCTTACTCTGTCAGCTGGTCAGCTTCAATATATCTTTCAGCGTTGCAGTTTTAATATCAGATATTTCGATGGTCTATAATGTTTCAACATATCAGCTTATTCTACCACTAACAGTCTAATGGAAGTAGTTGACAAGTAGCAAAGTTTTAGTTAAGAATGTCTAAAGTGGATGATTGAAATAAAGTATAAGCTAAAGGATTAAAAGCCATGAATATATTCACTCTTTTAAAACTGCCTCAGATAAGACAAGTAGGTAAACTGTCTGTCCTACAACAAAAAGACAGGAGACAGAGAGAAAAACTCAAGATTTATGAAACAAAAAAGCATGGATAAGCATGGAGGAGCTCTTGGGTGGGAGTTCCAAATGTTAATGGCTTAAATTAGGGTCACCGCAACAGGAAATCGCAGACGACTGGGGTGTCATAATTCATCATAGCTGCGCTCAGTAATGCAGTGTAGGAATAGGATATGCAGGAAAGTCAGCCTTTCTTTTTACCATGACCTCATACTGCCAATGCGTCTCACCACAAGACATACTCTCCGCCATTTAGACCAGAGAGATGATTTGTCAGTCTCTCTCTCGCATGCTAACCAGCAGCTGGTGCTAATACACCTCCTTCTGTCACTATGTGCCAGTTTCTTGTCATTTGTGCAACTATTCTTACCACAATTTCTGTTCTTTTTTTCCCTCCATCTACAACCGTTCGGCGGGAGTCAAGCTGAGTGAGCAGTCTTTAGCGGAAAACTTTCTGCCCTGTTTTGCTCTCTTCTGTATTATTAGGACCTATAAAGTGGAACAATGGTAAAGTAGGACATGAACTGGAGGCCTTTCAAATGAGAGGAGAAACTATACATTTTTTATACTAAACATTGTAATTGATTTGGAGTTTCTTTCATTATACGCATCTTTTTAGCTTGTTAGAGGCACATTCTGTGCCAGATTGTGGAGTGTTTGGCCGGGATATCCTATAAATCTGTCAGGACGTTCTTAAAAATAGATTGAAGGAGAGAATGCCAACAACTTTTCTCGGTTCATTGACAAGATTACTGAAACAAAAACAATTGAGGGTCTTAAAGGGACATAAACACGGGTAGATAATGCAGTGCATAACATGTGGCAGTTTGTCAGGGTGTGTTAGAGAGGACCCTCAGGGCTGCAGTATACAACAGAGACTGCCAACATCAAGACAGGGTATCAATCCAAGAGCCTGGATATTGGAGCATTGTCTGTCAGCAGATGTCACATGCACTAAATCTAAGATTACCAAATTAAGAGGAGGCACTTAAGTGAGATATCTATTAGACACACACACACACATACATACTGTACACACATACAGTGAGTCTAGAAGTCTGAGAGAACCAGAAAAAATGCTTATAAACTTTTGAATTTCAATGCATCTGATTTTTTTTTATTGCAATAATCAGCATTTTGTGAGTTGCTTTGCTTTTTTATTTTTTTATTAACAACTTATTTTAAAGATTGTTTTATTATTTGATCTGCCCCTCTTTAACATTAAAACAGCATTACTAAAAGTGCATATAGTTTTTTTGTAAAAGTTGTTGTTTGTAGAAATGAGCGTAAAGGAAATAAAATAAACTTTAAATGACATTACTACAAACTTCTAAACTTTTCTCTATTTTAGTGCCCTATTATATTATATTAAGCTGAATATCTAAGTTTTTTCTTTTTTTTTTTTAATGAGGGATTTGTGGACACATTTATGTTTTTATAGATTAATGGAGGAATTTTATCACATAGTGTTGCTATTAACATATCTCCAATATGGGCAATATTTAAATACTGTCTGTTAGATATTCAGTTACTCAAAAAATGCCAAAACAAAATTTACAATAGAATAGTTTATTGAATATTTAATATTTTTGGCATTTTGAAATACACAAGGGTTAGGATGATTACTTTAAATTATTTTATATTTTGTGCTTAAATAATACTAGCTAATTATCCATCTATTTCTCTTAATTACACATTGGCAGCATGAATCTTTCCCCATTCTACCCTATCCATAAAGAACCTCTATTAAATAGGTACTGTTATTTTAGCTTTGTGCCAAGTTCATCCTGTAGCAGGTGCCAAGAATAAAAAAAAGAGAAGCAAGATGTGTGTTGAGGAAGAGTTAGAGAAAGCACAAAGACTTGTTCTCAGACTTCACTTCAGTATGGACTAAATCATTGTGAATGTAGTTTGAGATAGAGATAGCTCTGGAAAGCACAACAACAGATAGATGGAGGTGAAGACACTCTTTATCAGGAGTGGTGTTTCACTCACACAATCTGTGGGGAAATAATCTGTGAAAACAGAGCACTGGGTCTCATTACTGTTCATTCAAACTCCTTCCAGAACATCATTACCTTTTTATACTAAAGGGATGTGGGAAAAATAAAAGCTGTGTTACCAAGGTCCGGTCACTTCCTGGCGTCCTGGACGCATTAAGAATTAATGAGCTCTTTGTCATGTCCTTTCTTTGAGCTTCAGATCATGCATGCATTTATAACTATAAGAGAGACACTTTTAGAAAATTTGATTTTTATTTTTTTCACATTTTGAAATTTAATAAAAAAAAAAACACAATTGCATGGACAGCAGAGAGCTGAATTCCTTCTCTCTGCTGAAGTGCACCACCCAATGGAGAGGCGCATCAGTGGAGTGCAGATGGAGCGTATGATTGTCCTGTGCATCTGTGGTTTAAAGGCAGAGTGAGAGAGAAAGAGAGGGAGACTCTTACAGCAGATGAACAGTGATCCTGGTCTTTTGACCCACTTACTGACGTACACAAGTAATGATAGTGTCAGTGGTCTCGGCTGGTCGCTGGCTTCATTCTGTCGCTCCATACTTCCCATATACATCTCCCGCTTGCTCTGTTTCCAACTAAACTCACTTCACGGCTCTTCGGTTCATGGTGTTTTTACACTGTGAATCTAAATTCAGATTCTAATTGTTCTACACATTTTGGAAAATATTTGTGAGTAGTACTAATGGTACACTTCTAAATAATATAATCAAAAAACAAAAAAAATTGTTTGAGAATGCATGAGTGTGAATTTAAATTGAATTGGTCAGGCAACACAGGAAACTGAACTATAGAATTTCATTTAAATGCATGATGATATTGTGAGACATGAATAGTTTTTTTGCATGGGTCCGTACAATGCAAGCGAATTTATTAAATATAATGGTATGTCTATATGTACACTACCGTTCAAAACTGTTTGGGTCGGTATGATTTTAAATATTTTTTAATGATGTCTCTTATGCTCACCAAGGGTACATTTGTTTAATGGAAAAACAGTAACAACAGTAATACTGTGCAATATTACAACAATTTTAAATAACTGCCTTCTATTTAATATATATATATATATATATATATATATATATTAAATATTCCTGTGATGGCAAAGTTAATTTTTTACTTTGATCAACTGATCCTAAACGAAAAGGAGTGTTTATAAATATATTGTGAAAAGTAGTGTTTATAAATATATTGTGCATTTTAATTTCTAGCTGAAATTATAAACAAATCTGTATTGTTTTAATCTTCAAAGGTTTAATTAACCTTCACTAAGCTATCTTGAAGAACTTTTCTAGTTAAAAATACAATTCCTGCTTCCTGTTTTTTTTAAGAGAACTGAACTGGAATTAAAAAGGCATTTTCTATTCGAACTTGAACTAATTTCACTCAAAGTGACAAGCACATAAACATCACTATTCAGCAAATCTGACTGAATCGAGACAATTAAAGATTGTAATTACATTTCACCGCTATTAGGTTTGTAATATTTCACAATTGCCAAACTCTTAATAACTATTTTATAATATACAGTTATTATTAAAAGAAATGCTCAAAGTATCAAGAAATCAATTGCAAATTGGTTGCGCAGCAAAAATGCTGTCGGTGTAAAACAATGCAAATATCTTGCTTCTCTTATGCATGAGGTGTGAAACAGGCCTCAGGGTATAAGAGAGAGGGGGAGAATTTGTGGATGAGGAATCCAAAGTGTGTGTATGTGTTTGATGGCTGTTGGCCAGGTCCAGTAGAGTAATGGAGCAATTGATTGCTGATTGACCCCAGTGTCACTAAGGACACTTCCTCCTGTTCAGCCACTGCATTACTTTTATTTTCATTATGGCCACACAAACCCAGACCCACAACCACCACCCACAATATGACAAAAGAAGCACAAGAAGGATTTAAGACTAAAGAGGATTTGTACCTTGTAACGGCACGAGTCACAGACAAGCAAATGCTCAAACTGACCTGTTCTGAAGAACTAGAGCTGATAGAGAGAGTGGTGAGAATGGAAAAGCGCATGTTATCAAGGGTGCAAACACAGCAGACTTGTGTGGGGAACTGAACGATGGATCAGAGTGAATCAGCGAAAACACAGCCTCTTTCTGAAGGTCACTGCAGGTCAATTAATGCCTGTAAAACAAAGAGTGAAGGACAGGCTGACAGATGCATGAATCTCAGTCATTTCATGATAACCACGGTTTCTCTTCAAAGACATAGACACAATAACACAAGCACTTTTAAAAAAAAAAAGACACCAGTAACTACAGTACCAGATTTTGCCTCTTTTTATTTATTAAGAGAATGGTAAATCAAGGAGATCCGGCTTTATTCAGGGTAGATGTCATATTTATAAATAAAAACAAGGCAGTACATGATAGCTGTATAGATTTATCAATCATTCAGCAAATGCAAATATGTATTTATAAGATATTTCCTAGTAGAATTCAAAGAAAGGTTTTGACAGTTTGCATTCATGCATTAAACAGGGTGTCTATCCTGACTACTGAAGTCTATTGGATTTGAACCAACAATGTCTGAATGAGCACTACAACTGCTTCTCAAACTTATTTTTTTAAAATAACCATCTTGCAGCCTTTCAAACCCACAGAATTTCCTGATTATTGTCATTCAGCGTGTGCACACAAAAACATTTTTTAAAAGAAAAATAACTTTTATGAAGTGAAACATTTAGTACCATATTTGTTTGTGCCCTATACAAGAGTAACAACAACAGAACTGTTTTAAACGGTTGGATTTTCTTGCAGGGCTCTGTAGGACCAATGTTCACCACAACCCGAAGCCAGTTCCAAATGTACACCGTCTAGCTGCAGGCTGTCTAGGTGGGACGTGACTGACAGGAGCTCTTTCCACACACTAATTGGCAAAGTGGGAAAGTCGGGAAAATTGAAAACTTCTGGCATTTCACCGCATCGTTTTCATAATCAGGCACGGTTCAACATTAGGAGCCATTTGTTTGTCTGTTTGTATATTTATTTGTTTATTTTCGGGTGCGCGGAAAAAAAAACTGAGGAAAAAATCGCTTGCTTTGCAGATTTTCTCCCTGTGATAGCATGTTTTTCGCTTTGTCTATTCAGCACACAGCGTGTCAGCGCGAGCGTGCGCGCGCGCGCGTGTGTGTGTGTGTGACAGCCGGTTTGCAGCGGCAAAGGGTCGCTCACTCACCATCTGTAAATTGCTTTTTTTTCAGCTGGTCGGTGCTGCGCCGTGGCTCCGCTCGCTGTGTGGAGGGAGCCGTTCCGCAGTAATGAGTTTGTCGGCGTTTGGGGATCGCGCACGGGCGCGCCCTGGGTCACTAATTCAATCCTGAGAGCGTTCTAAATAATTATTAATACCTGCTAAGCGTTAATAGAGCTTCATAGGCGATTCATCAAGCTGTCGATTTATTTTAGGGGTTGCGACATTTTGTGTCTGTGATTTCAAACACGTCCAATAAACGTGGCCAGCGTACAGACCTCTAGAGGGGAGGCTTTTTATTGCAACTTATCGAAAAGGACCATTATGAATCCAATTGTTAACTTAGCATTCCATTTGACAGCCAATATAATGTATGATGACAAAGGCCTACAGATTGCTTGCTTGATTCTTGTTATATTCTTTCAAATCATTTCAGCATATGCAGACCCATATATGAGGCATATTCAAGTGCACACACAATGCACACATTTCCAAAGTGCCCTCGTGAGTGTGTGAAGTGCATCGTGTGTGTGAGAATGTGAGTCTGCCTCTCTTGTAAGCTGAGCCATAGAGACGCTGACTACAGGGGAATCTCATCGGCAATGCAGCCTAGACGCCAAAGAACACACTAGCTCTTCCTTTCACTCACTCTTCCTACTTGCCTCCATCTCTTCTCCCCTCTTTCATTAAACGCACCTTGGCCTATGGCTACCACCATGCAAGATCAAACGCGTGCCTTTTGGTACCCTACATCCATCTTGAACGCACTCTCGCTGAAAAACAGAAAAACATATATTAAGGATACAAAAAATAGGCATTGCTGTTATTCATAGTATTCTATTTTCACTCACGCATTAAGAGATGTTAATAAATAAATTCAAATAAGTACACACCTGGTATTAAGACAAAAACACGGTGTGTGTGTGTTAGTCTGGTTGAGATGAAGTGATGGCTGTCACACACATTGTCTCCTCTGACACAGCAGAAATGAGAGGAAGTCAGGAAGAAGAGTGGGGGATGGGTTTGAGGGCACGCTGAGATTGAGCTTCAGCCTGGGACGCTGCCTAAGCTGAATGAGGACAGACAGCATCTCGATGGCCACCTCTTGCTCTAACCAAACGTGGCCTGTTGTGTGCATAACACAGAAACATGACAAATGTCATGTTTAGCTACTCAGTGTGTGTCACCCAGGCTGAGTTTCCGTTTGAGAAAGATACATGCCGGCCCTCCTGTCTCCTACTCTTAATTGTAAAGAGTAAAAAAGCATCAGTGTCAGTTATACAGTATGCCTGCACAAAAAGTCAGCGGCAAACAAAAATGCTCCTCAGGGCTGGTCAAAAAAAAAAAGAAAGTTACAGGAACTTACAGGGAAAAAAACACTTCTGCACTGAATACTGTAGAACAACATCCTTACACACTGCAGGGAAAAAATGTTTTAGGAAAGAAAATAAAGAAGATAAACTATTGCTATGATTTGGGCAAAATATCTATACCAGACAAACAAAAAAACACAATTGAGACGGTGAACTCTATAGATCATGAGGTTATTGTTTCCAACAAAACCTTCAGATAATGGATTATAAAGGACAAATTATTGTAAAAATGACAGTTGTACAGTACAGGGAAAGGGCATTACTGGTCAAAGACACTCTGACAGAGTTATACCGACATTTTGGTTACAGCACTGTGTAAAGAAATCTGAACATTTGGGATTTCCATTAATCTTAATATGCTGGGTGAAATAGCTGATAAGTGGCAGGTATAATGGAGAGCAAGTAATGCAACATCATGCCCACTGGCACATAATGAATGAACTTCAAGTCATGCCAGTGAAAATGCTGGACTTAATTATTAAAACAAACAATTAGGAACATTTTCTCTCTCAAATCAAAAGCATTCCAATATAAAGCATTTTCTTTGCTGATGATTGTTCTTTAAAGGAGAGCAGACATCAATGCTTTGCAGATCATCATGCATGTGATGTAGGGAAAAAAAAAGAAATTAAATATGAAATCATCTGTTGTCTCTGACACACAAACATTGATAAAAAATGGCAGAAGAGGTTAAGTGAAAAATTGTGCCACTAACCATTCAGTTTAGCCTTTGACAAAACAACAGGTGCAGAGGCCAGAACACTTCAGCAAAAACCAAAGTTCAGCCACCAACAGGCTGTTTTTTCATCTTCACAGAGAGAACGCGAACCTGCGAGAGAGGCTGAAACAGCCTGGAAAAAAGAAACCCGGACTTTCACGTTAATCTTCTCAAATCCCGTACAGTCTTGTTCAAAGCACTTAGTATTAAAAGGTCGTTTATTACTAATAATAATACACATTAAGGAGCATTGGTGGAATGTAATTGGGAGTAAGGGTAAATTAATAGGGAGATTAGTCAATGATCAGAACCGTGGAGAAGTCTGGATTATCTTAAACTGTAAATCGCGGCTCAGACTACTACAAATAATGAGAGTTTAATATCTGCCATTATAAAAACATAATTCATTATTATTTTAAGTCTTCGTTTTAATACCCGGGTAAACTAAAATGTGATCGCGACGTACCTCAAAACTCTTTTAGGCTAATTATCAACGATTAAAAGACAAACATTTAGTGTCAATCAAAAATGATTTCTTATGACTGGTCCAAATATGAGACGTTTGCGAACAATAATAGGAAATATAATAAGAACAACACGAAGAATATACGAATAAATTCAGCGTTTACTCGTTTGTGTTGCTACGTATCTTTTGACTTTCATCTAAATAATTCATTTTCAAACATTTGTGTAAACAAAACGTTTTAGGCTAATGTTAGAAACGAATGCCACTGTGCCAAGCATTTATGAACTTTTTAATGCTCATTTTACGATGATGCAATAAATCTTTATGCCAAATTAGTAGGCTGTTAAACCTCCATCGTTCATAGAATTAAAATTAATTATTGAAATTAATTTTTTGAAAACTTACAAAACAAATCTAATAACATATTGAACTTTTAAAATAATAGGATTATGTGGCACGTGCGCAAAGAGGCAGTGTTTTATATAAAATACAAATCGTTATTTCATGTACTTTTTCATACATTTTTCATTTCCTCCGTTATTTAAGCGTAATAGATGTCATCGGAAAAACTGAATCTTGATTTCGTAAAACAATAGATCACATAATTCAGCCAGGAAAAGACACTTGTTGAGTGATTGGAAAAAAGGCAGATGCATTTGACAGGAGTTTTTATTAAACATTATGAAAACAAGATTCTGAACAACATTCCATTTCGAAACATTTTGGTTTGGACTTACTGACACGTAAGGACATTTATAATTTCGATAAATATATAGAAATTATAGGCTATGTACAGTTTTTTTTTTTTTTCCTTTTTCCCCCATTTTATTTATTTCTTTATTTTACATAAGACAGCACACATGACAGCACATGTGGTTATGTAACCTCAAGCCGCTGTGCCTCAAATTAGACCAATAAGACAGAGAGACTGCTTCATAACGAACTGTATCATAATTCATAATTTAAACGAAATAAATTAATCAATGTTAACAGTGGTTTTCAGGTGAGATATCAAGCAGATACTAACCCAGGTAAAGGAGCATACTTGGAGACCTTATTTTAGGAGTCTGGCCGATAGATCCGTTAAGAAACTATGCATACACAGGTCGGAAAGAATTAAAAAACTGACTTAAGACAAATTACGTGCATTAGATAATCCACTTTGGCAACTTCTTCATTTAGCCTGAATAAGATGGGCTATATTTCAAGCTCAATTGCGCATGATTACTTATAGCAAAGTTTGCACACAAACCCTCTACTGTTGATTTATATCCGCATTTAATCTCTTGACATCTACCTGTAGTGTAATTCAGTATGCTCGGAAGCCTATTGTCATTACAATGTTGTAATGCGAAACAATAGGCTTTATGCAGAGTATGCTACAGTTTTATGTCATAAAAAGTTAAAACAACCATTCTTGCCCTAAGTTTTATGTCGTTCATCATCTCGGTTGTTAAGACATTTACATATATATGTACATATACATATACATATACACACGTTCTTAAAGAGATGATCTTAGTTTTTTTATGTCCATATCTAACCAGTTTTCTACATACCTTCATTTATTTTGAAGTACAAAATTCACATAATCAGAGCTTCTGTTAATTGCTTTCGAATTTGGTGCATAGAATATTAGCAGCAATTAAAGTCATTGTGTTTATATGCACTTTAGATCGACTAACTATGTCCACCATAACAGCAATTCGATTAACACAGAGGAAAAGAAATGTCATATAAATCCCAATTCTTCAAATCGTAGTGCAGTAGGCTTCCTTTGAAATTGTACATATTCAATAGGATGAGAATATTTTTGTCATTTGCATGCTACTACATACAAACATCGTATTAAGACGTTTTAAATAATCAAGCAAAAAGGACTTCTTAAAAGGAAAGTCAAATTAACACACCATTTGACCTCTACATATGTACAAGTGGGAATAAATTACTCTGGCTCAGTTCGGTGTTTTTTTTGTTGTTGTTCTTCTTTGTTCTTATTCTGTACTTTTAAACAATAGAAAAGAAATGCAAGGACGGATTTCATGTTATTTCGCAGGTACGCACGAGTTCCTTCACATACACGGTTTGTGTCGAGCAGAAGAAACGAAAAAAGAGAGAAGAGAGAGTGATTAAGGGCCATGCTTTTCATCCAAGTGCTGTATGAGGAAGAGAGAGAAAGGACCTGGCGCGTTTGGAGTACCATACATGTCCCGCATGCAGGATTGGTGGGGTAATGCAGACTTGAGCAATGCTTGAGGGCCCTCAAAGTTCATAAGTCCCCTCAACATCAATTCACGACTGAGAAAAGTCAAGGATGTATTGCTGTCTCCCGTTCTTGCGTGTAAGTGTTTTAATATTAGCATTGTTCCTTACAAAGTCCCTTCACAGGCTGAAGTTTCGTTTCCAGTATGTTCTCATCGCCATTAAGACTCGTCAATCCGTTAAGACAAAAAATAAAATAACAATAAAAAAATAAATAAACGATTATGTAAGCGGCTGTGTGTCTTTAAACATGTCGGACTTTGCATGTAACTAAAAATACATTTACAGAATCCAAAACTGATGGGTCTTTAGAGGCTATGCGTGATCCCATATTTAGAGCGGAGGTGTTATGAAGTAGAAGGGTCCGTGCAGTATCTGTGGAAGATAATCCTAACATTACACTAACCTTAAGACTTTTATGGTACAGTAATATATGTACACAAATAATGAGTGAAGACTTGAAATATGTCGCTGTAATGTTAGACTACACTCTTAAAAATAAAGGTTCAGCACTTCGAAGTACAGCAGTGAACTTGACTTGCTTGTCAATAACCATTTTGGCGGTAAAAGTGAGAAGTTCCTTGGAAAAGAAAAAAGTGCTGGATGTTACATTACGGATTCTCTAGATTTGCTTATTGGGTTTGGGTTCTTTAAAGCACCAGTAGGCTACATAAAAATAAAATATTCATTTGTGACTTCACTTAAAAAGGGTCTCTTATTGTTTCAGACCTTTATTTTCAAGAGTGTATGTTCTAAAGTGGACACTGAGTATTTAAGATAAGAACTGCAAATAAAATTCACACTGAAAATCATAAAAATGAAGGTTTAAAAAACGAATACGTTGGTGCGAAAAAAGTCTTTAACAAGAATCACTCTCACATGAAGAAATCCGTGGAAGTGGTTTTGCCGTGAGTGCCGTTGGACGGGTCCCGAGTGTTGCCGCCGCCGTTAAAGGTTCGGCTCGCGAGCTTCTCGTACTTCTCCTTGTACAGGTCCCGCTCTTTGATCAGACGCGCCACGTCTTGCTTGAGTTGCTCCACCTGGCTCTGAAGCGTGCACTTTTCGCTCTCGAGCATGTGGCGCTGCTGTACGCGCTTGTAGCGGCACGACTGCGCGTAGCCGCGGTTCTTCAGGGTTCGCCGTTTCTGCTTGAGACGGATCACCTCTTCTTTGCTGAAGCCTCTCAGTTGCCGGTTGAGCTCGCGCACCGTCATGCTCACCAGCTGCTCGTCCGAGAAGCGGTCCTCGAGGCGCGCGTGCGCGTGGTGGCCGTGGTGGTGATGGTGGTGGTGGTGCACCGGGTGGTGGTGGCCGTTCGTGGCCGTCGAGAGGTCTTCTCCGACGTACTGCTGACCGCGATATCCCTCGTAGGGCTGGTGGTGATGGTGGTGGTGATGCGCGTTACCGATTAGCGCTTCCACCGCGTCCTCGGGCGTCAGGTTAAGGGCCTCTGGACTGATGTGATGCTGGTAGTTGGGAATCCAGTAGAGATCTTCCAGCTGCGGCTTGCCCGAGGAGCCTTGGTTGTTGTTATTGTTGTTGTTGTTGCCACTGTTGTTGTTGCTGACGCCATTTCCGAGGTTCTGCCCAGGCTGCGATCCGGGACTGGGAGCACAGAAACTGGGCGAGGAAGGCACCGAGGAGCAGGGTGTGCTGATTGGGGTGGAGGATAGCGAGCCCGGGGGCAGGCGGTGGCAATAACGGTCGGCCTCCGGAGGCTCTTTCTTGACTTCAAACTTCATGAGGTCGAAGTCGTTGACATATTCAATAGCCAGGGGGCTGTTGGGCAAATCTGCGCTCATGGCGAGATCGGTGGCCATGTCAGTCCATGCGACACCTACCCTGACAGCCAAAGCGACACGCGTGGGTTTCGCTGGGATTATGCTGAAAACGACTGAAGATGAGCGCCCAGGGTTTAATACCTAAGCACGAGCTTCTATTTATAGTGCAGCGAGATATACGTATGCCCATGCATGTAAATGTACTTATACACCTGCCAGTTTGCCTCTTGTTGACAACTTATCCCAGGTCAAATTCACGCGTTAATATCACTGGCCAGGGCGGCAGAAACTTGAGACTCGTGAATTCAAAACCACCAACCTGACTCGTCCTCGCTTCACCGCGTTAAAGCTGACATGTGGTTTCAGAGAAATCGTCCTTTGATTGAACAGTGATTTCAAATATCCTTCTTCACCTCCGCGTTTGAAGTTCCGTTTAACCGGAGGCAATAAAGTTTAAGCTTTCATGTGAACAAAGCGAGAACTTTCCTCACATGTCGCAGAACAGTCCTTCACACAGCAAGCGAGCGCCCGTCAAGTTCAGAAAACGTCTGACTTTACCTCGAAGTCCAAAGGAATGATGCTGCTGCTGCTGCTTTTTACACATGGACCGCAACAATGTGCCTTACAAATCTCAGTGTAATGTTAAGTTCCTCTGGTGGGACGCTCCGACGGAGCCCGACGAAAGATGCGGGTTTCTGGCTACTAAATTCACCTCCTTTCCTCTGTCACAATTAAAGTTACATGGACTGCTGTCACCGTTGCTTTTCGTTTACAGCTAGAGCTTATTTTTGCACCGCTGTCCACCGCTGACACGCAGTATCACTGAAGCACTGAAAGGGGCAATGTACCACTTTATACACATGGCCCATCTGAGCGTCCCACCCAGAGAACGGATAGGACCAATGGGAGGAGGCGTAGCAGTAGACATGCATATTCCTATAGCGACGCCTCTATGTAGCAGCTGAGCCGAGCGCGCAGCAGCTGACAGGGGCTTAAACAGGTGTTCTTCCCGCCCCCTAGCGACGCCTCCCCTGCAACCGCACGTGGAAGGTGAGCAAGAGGAAAGGCAATAGCCCAGCTAGTCTTACTTAGAAAATGTTTATTTAGAACAGAGCAAACACTTCTTAAACGTTATAGGCTATGCAATGCAAACGCTTTAGGGATAACTTAGAAATTTATAAAACGGATTGTACGCGTAATTTTTATGCCCAATTAGATAGACATAATTTTTTTTTAGAATTATCATATAGCTAAATTGATTTATTTTTCACTTCAAAACTAAATGTCTTAAGAGAAATTTCAATAGGTAAAATGAAAGCAATCGACAACTGAATTGACTTCGGAAGGGAAATTATGACGCAATAATTCAATTTTTGCACTTTTAACACTCTGGTAATTTACTTCTCATTAAAAAAAAAGAAAGTAAAATGTGATTCAATAAACTCCAGTGCAACGATAATTCAGAGTAATATTAAACTAATTAGCCTATGCATCACATTTCCTTTCACAACAATTAAGCTATTCATTAATAATTGATTATTTGCTATTTATTAATGTATCAAAAGCACGTCATCGTTTAGAATCCAGGAGACAGCCATGACATAGGATAATTGTTCCACAAAACCTCTACCAGTGTGTTTGGACAGACCGTTTAAAGTTTAAATTGATTATATAATTATGTATTAAACTGCATATTTCCTCAATGTGCCGTAACCCCGTGAACAGTCATTCAGTGTATTGATCTGATAGGATAACACACGCGCAACTTTCCTCCCCGCTTATGACCTATAGGCGGTGATGAACTCAATAACGCGTGATCCAGCAATAAAATCAATCCACATTTCCGCCGGATAGGGAAAAATGCGCAATTTGTGCGGGTGAGTTAATTATGATCCGCCTCGCCAGTGCCAGCCACGCTCCGGATTTCTTTCGCAATTAACCTCTAATTGCATCTCGACTCATCTGCGCGGATCGACAAATAATTAAGCCCCACGCAGAGCGCGCCTTCATCACCACAGCATATGTCTTAATCAGAGGAGCCAGTCTCGTGCTGAAGGAAGTGCCCAAAGATGAGGGTCAGTCTAGCACCCTATGTGAGGCCGGGACTAACTGCAGAGTAAGGACACAGAGGAATGTAGATCAATATAAAAATGCATATATATTATTATTATTATAGCGCTTTGTTAAAAATAAAAGAGACAGACATGAGGAGGAGAGACACTTAAAGGAACAGTTCAACCAAAATGAAAACGTATCTGCTTTACCGCCGCTCCCTATACGCAGAGTACGCAGTCTACGTAGGGCACCAGCTCCTAATGAGGCACCATCCCAGTTTCTCAAAAAAAAACAACTTTCGTTTTATATTGTTAAAATGTATACATAAACAGAACACTCTAAACATGAACATACATATTATATATAGGCTAAATACAGGCTAATTATTAAAAAGTATGATGAATGCAGTGCAGTATAAGCGCACGTGACACCCGTTCCCGCATCTGCGAAGGCGCACGCTCTCGCTCTCACCTGTGTTTGCGGCTGAATACAAATAATCATACTTGATGGACAACTAGGGAAAAGACATCAGCGCAGACACTGGCGCAGAGAAAGGAGAGGAAAAAAAACCGAGATGAAGCCGGTGTTGTGCCGAATTTTGACTCCCCTCGTTGAAATCAATAGTAATCCTAACCCCGCCCCTAATCCTAACCCCTCCCCCTCACCTAACACCAAAACTAGGGGAGTCATAATCTGGCAGGGGGTCAAAATGCGTTTATACGTTTCTAATCCTGTGAAACATTTTTGACTGACGTTAGTAGACTAATGTGTTTTATTGTCAGTGATTTCACCACCAACAACACTTTTGACCTGACATTGCAGTTTCCACGACGTAAAATGTATTATATAAAAACAACGAGGCAATATATGGTATATGGTTTAATTATGGTTTCATTGCATAACACTGTAAAAATACATAATGTAATACAATGCCTGCAAAGGGCACCAAAGGCCTGATTAATTGCTCTTGCTTCATTTAAAGGACGATCCAAGGTTTAATATTGACCTAAAGATTTAATTCAAATATCCACTTAATTTATTATAATTTTTTTTTTTTTTTAATTTTTGCCACCTTTTTGTTTGCCGTGTCATCATAAACATTTCTGAATGCTTAAGACCATAAAATCAATCAAACTGTATTAATAAAATCATAACAATACTATTCTGCTTAGGGCACCTATTTGGCCAGCAGCGGCCCTGTGTATTATTCACAACATCACTTGCTCTGCAGTGAATGGGTGCCGTCAGAATGAGTCAAAACAGCTGATACATGCAGGACTCCAGTCTATTAATTAATGTCTTGTGAAGCAAAAGCTGTTTTCAATAAACATTTTTAACTTCAATCTGTTGTTTCTGACCAAAATATGAATCGTCTATTTATAATATTGCTTTCTTCAGTGAAAAATTTGTCTCGTTTGAATCAGGAGAGAAATGTGTGCAGATCAAGCACTGTTTACAAGCCAAAACAGTTCTGAACAAATGTCTAATATTGTGTGAAAAAACAGGGAATGGACTTCATCACTTGACTACTTTTGTTATTTTGGTCAAAAGTGACAGTTTAAAGATAAAACGCCATAATCATTTATTTGCTGATGATTTTATTATTATTATTTTTTAAAAGCAGGTTTTCACCTTATAAAGACAATATTTGATGGACTGGAGTCATGCGGATTATTGTGATGCTTTCATCGACACTTATTCTGACGGCACCCATTTACTGCAGATGATTCTTTGGTGAGAGAGTGATGTAATGCTAAATTACTTAATTTTTTTTCTGATTAAGAAATGATCTGTTATGATAAAACTCATATGTACATCCTGGATGGATCCTGACATTTTGAGTGAATTATTCCCTTGTGTTCACTGCATTGTCTTTACATTCATATGCAGCACTCAGTCAATAATTGGCTCAGATGCTTAATACTTTCCAGTTTGTATTAATGTACATGCACTTTCTAAGCTTCGGTATCAATTATCAAAATGAAATCTGGTGTATAACTTACTTCTTACTACATCTGAGACCTCTACTAACTTTATGTAACATGCTAAGACTTTCTTTCCAGGTGCCAATGAGTGAAATACTTTGAGCTTGAGGCTCAAATCTGCCAACGAAGGGAAAAAAATGAAAAGCCTAAGAGGACAGGACAAATCATATCAAGGTATTTGAAGTTGAAGGTGCGCTAAGTCATTATGGGGGTTTTATCAAATAAGCATGAGTGGACCTCAAAGTCCAAGCTAAGCAGTCCGCTTTGAAAATGCCACATTTAAGAAGATCTGCCATCGTCCATTCAGTGAGCGGAGGTGGGTGGGTGTAGATGTGGCCGAGGGCTTGAGACATAAATTTTGAAGTCAGGGCTTTCATTGTGCCTTTGCATATTGGGAGTTAGCTGCTGGTGCAGTTCTACCGATTTAAGCAAAATGGACATCAGCACGTACAAGGAGAAAAAGAGTATGATAGTGTGAAAGAGAGAAGGGTGGGGGGTGGTGTTTGGACTAGGCATCTGTGGAAATGACTGAGACGGATTTGGCCGGTTAACCCTTCTTTAGCCAAAATAGTCGAGAGGTGCGAGGTGGAGTAAGGGGTTATCAGGAGAAGGTTTGGAAAGGAGGTTTTTGTGGGCCTCAAAATCTCACAAATGCCCGCTCAAAGACTCAGCAGTAATCATTCTGCTACATTCAAACTAACAAGTATACAAAGTTCTGTGAAGTTCTCAGCGGAAAAAAGTAAGTTAGAAAGAGCAAGAATGTTAGAGAAAAAGAAACTGATTTCTTCAAGAGAACCGAAACAAGTTGAAATGAACACAGGAAGAGATTAAAAAAAAAAAATGCACTGAAACCCAAGAGCTTTAAAAACCGCAGACCACAAAAATGGCAAAAAAGATAACAGCAATAAAGTGCATACAGAAAAACTGGAAAAAGAGAGGAGTTAAAAAAAAAAGGCCAGAGGACAGATATACTAATGACTAACTACTTGCAGAGGAAGTATGATCGTTATTGATGGGCTGGAGTCTTTGCTGAGCTGTAACAAGTTTGTCTTTTTTATGCCTAGGCGATCTATCGAGGTAGAGAAAAATTACACTTGACCTTTCATTCTTTCCTTTTCTCATTCAAGTGAGATTGTCCTCGAAAAAATGTGAATGTGTTTTCCTCCTTTCTCTCTCTTGCTCTCTTCCTTCGTTCTCTTTCACATGCGCTTTTACTAAAAATTGAAATATTGATCTTAATTAGAGTTTGCCGAGCTCAGCAGCCTGCGTTGAGCTTTGAGACAAGCGGCAGCAGACATCTGTCTAAGGCACTTACATCCTCGCCGTCAGAGCGAGAGAACGAGAGGGAAGGGGAGGGTGAGAAAAGAAAGAGTGATTGCTCCAATTTCTCTTTTTCTTCGCATGCAGATAACAGAGACTGGTGAGTGACCATCGTTAAACAGCATCATGAATACGGATATGTGCATCCCACCTCACACCTTTTCTCGCCTTTCTGTACAGATCAAAGCTCAGGACTTTACTGTACCAACTGGAGTTCAGTAGAAATTCATTTTGAGGTTGCTTTGACATTAAATATTGAGTGTTGAATAAAAAGAAAATTACCTAAAAAGTACTGAATGAATGAATGAAGAACAATATCTTTCTGCATGATGTTGTATCTGAATGAAAAAAAATAAAATAAAATCAACTTTAATGGATCTTATGGTGGAAAAGATAGTTCTATGCCCTTTTCATAAAAAAAAGAAAAGAAAATTGAAGCACAATGGAAATAAACAGCGCAAGTTTTGCAGAATTTTAAAACTAGAGAAGTTTACAATAAATAAAATGTATGCATTATTTGAACTGTAATGTTTAAATTGTACTATTTATTGTATTCTGAGGTTTGAAGCTGATATTTAGACAGCTAAGTTGTAAAACTGAACTTTACACATCAAAGGTTAGTAAGTTATTAATAAAAGTGAATAAGGCCAGTTTTCTGAGGATTTAACAGCAGAATTTTGAAGCGTATTTTATAAAAAAGGCATTAGACTTGTATATATCAGAGTAGTAAGGTTGTAGAAAATGGAATTTTTAGGCATTATGTTTAAGTTGTAAAACTAGAAATAACTTTACACAGCAAAGGTCAGCAAGCAATTGTATCATAATGAAATTATATTAATAATGTTAATTAATAATTGTGGCTATATATAATATATATATATATATATAATCTGTATTTTAACATTAAAGTTGCCAAAACTATTTTATTAGATTTTCCATTCATACTTCAAATTTATAGTCTATGTTTTATTTGACAAGACAAAATTAATTTTGTGCTAATCAAAATTATGCAGAATATTTTTCTCTTGTGTTAAAACTTGTGTATTATTTCAATTTCAAAGTTTAAATTGTTATTTGATTATTTGTGGGGTTATTTTATTTTATTTATTAATTTCAGCAACTACATTGCAAAACTGAACATAACTTTACACAGCAAACATCACAAAGTAATTTTCTCAAAATAAATCCACGGCAACTTGTATATTGTTTGTCTTGTGGCTATATAATTGAATCCATTTGATATTAAAAGATACATACTTATGCTCAATAAAAGAAAGGACCTTTTTTTTTTTATTCAATAAATTATTATTATCATTTTGATAATAAACATTAAGTCGGTTTAGCTTAACTATGAACACCAGCATTCCTTTAAAATGACAAAATAAAAATAAATAAAAAATCTAAAAGCAAGAGGCGCGATGCAAAAAAAGACAAATAAGCTAAGAGGGGTTAGGTGATGTATGATGACTTTAGTTGATGTTACAACACCCATATCAACACGCACTCTTGTGAAGTATTCCGTCCTGCATGAACGATTAAATAGAGGAGAAAGATAGACAGAGAAGTCAGATGAGGGAGTGTTTTCCTTTCCTCCATCCCTCTATGTCATCATAAACGTGGCTCGCATCATGGGCACGGCCTTTATCTCGTTAACACGGCGGCAGGCTTGTCAGTGCCAGCGAGTGTGTGCTGTTCCGCAGCGAGACCCTCGCCACGGTGTATTAATGCCCCCTGTCGTTGCTGCCGCCGACGGTTAACCAGGTTTCCCGTCGCGACCGGCAGTCGTTTGTCACAGAGCACAGAGCACGAGGCCTTGGTTCAGCAGAGCATTAATAGTCTGAATATCAGCAGTCTCCGCACAGTGAGGGGCGTTCAAGGGATTACAACTCCCATCATCCTCTCTGAACCACTGTTTAACACTCAACATACTAATTACATTACCCGGCAGAGAAGAGGGAGAGGAGGAGGAGCAGAAGGAGGAACCAGCGGATCCTCAATCAAATGTGCATTTTAGGAAAAGACAGGGAGAAGAAAAAGGAAAATGACATTGTCAGAAATTAGTTGTGATGGATTTGGTCAGATAGCAGTTAGAGAGGAAAAAGTGAGAGGAGAAGAAAAATGAGTTTTGAAGAGCGTGAGGGAGACGTAACGTTTTTTTCGGTTTCTATAGATTCCTTAAGACTCAATTACAGTGACAGACATGCAGCCGTGAGCGATGTTCTTCACATCCACCTGCCTCACAACACGTGTAGAGAAATGCCGATACTTTTCACATTAAACGATGCCATTCAGAAAACAACTTGGGAGTGAGGTGGTTTGTGATGTTTATACGGTGAAATAACTGAAAGATTACTTTAAAATAGTTGAAGAATTGAAATAGCTCGTCTTTTATATATGCAAAGACGCTCGGAAACAAAGACGAAGTTGTGCAAATCACAAAGCAATTTTATTGAGTTATTTCCACATTCGAAAATATATTTTCACAAGCTTGCATTTGAAATAATACAATTTCTTTGCATAACAAACCACTACAGAAATGCCATTTTTAAAATCCCTGAAAAATGCATCTACATTTTGAAACATACATTAATCAATTCTTAGAATAGCATTTTGAAATTCCTAAACCAAATATGTGACTTCACACCAAAAAGTAGCTGTGAACGTCTCGCGTAAAAACAACTTTGTAAACCATTTTGTAATTTATATATATATATTATCAAAGTAAAAATCAAGTTAAAATCTTTTATTAGTGATTAAAACACCCACCATCAGCCCTCCTTTGGCAAGCTTTCTGTCTGTGTTGTAGATAAGAATCGTGGCTTGATATGTAGCGGCTTTCCTGTAACAGAGAGAAGAAAGGAGAGGAAAAATTCCACAAGGAAAGAGTTTTTGAGAAAGTGAATTATGATGTGGTTACACAGCAGTATCTAAACCCAAAAGTGAAAGTAGAGGAAACTTTGATTTGTATAAAACAAGAGAGACAAACAAGAAATAAATAGCACCTGCTATATAATGACAGGAGCAGCTATCGCTCTGTTTTTACTGATAGAGGAGTGACACAGGAGTGTGTGATTGTCTCGGGGTGAGTGATAGCACAGAGACGGAGGGAGAAAGGGAAGATGCAGGCAGTGATGCATAAAGTCTGGGCTAATTTATGCAAAGCAGAGAGAAGTTTGTCTTGACGGCCACAATCTTTACAGTGAGAGTTAAACTGTCATTAGTAACAATTAACTGCACTTGGTGTGAATGTGGTTGTACCAGGAGAAGGCAACAGTATAACCTCACCAGGGTTGGAAATCCCTTTAAATAATAATAATAATAAAATAAAAATGTAAACATATAATTGAAAATATTTTCCCAATTCCTGTTAGGAAGTAAAAATTCCAAATAACTGAAATTTAAATAATAAATCAAAACTAAAAGCAAATTCAAACAAATAATATATATATTAAAAAAATAATAATGACAAATTAAACACATTAAATAATTATTAATGAAAATGAAATCAATTAATCAATAAATCCTTAAATCTTTTTGTCTACTTAATACTTAAATAACACATATCGGATATTAAATGCAGTAAAAATTTGTTTAAAAAATTCAAACATTACCCATTGTTTCTCCCAAAAAAAAATAAGAATAAGAGTAAGAATAAGAATTATAATAAACAAGAATTAAAAGCGTTAAGGAATCCAAACTGAATCAGAATTGTCAAATTGGCTAAACTTCAGAAAGTGACATGTGAAAAGCCATGGTGGTCTGGTGGGCACCTGTGCTATTCTAAGACACTGGGCTGCCATCAATGATCCCAAAGAGGAACAGAGCTGGAACTTGGCACAAGGGAAATAGGAAGTTGGCAGAGGGATGTGTGTGTATGTATAACAAGCATAAATTTGTATAAATATGCAGACATGATACTTGCCATCACTCATGAAAGCTTTAGAAATAGAAGGAAACCCTACAGGCTTGAACATGAGCTAAAATTAATCAGAGACACAGTGGTGTACATTTTTAAATATTTGCGTACAGAGAAGAGAACAAGTGTATGCCACGCTTCAGTATGACCATATGACTGTGAAAAGCCACTGTTAGGGTGTAAACTCAGAGGTTAAATGACAGCAGTTTCTGTTCTGCAGTAACTAATTTAGGAAAGGAAGTATGAAGGCATGAGAAAGGAGAAGATTAAAGAGTTGAAAAGAGTTCAGATGAATAGCCAGTTTCTCACAACCATGAAGAGAAGTTAAACTTTTTTTGCTGAAAAAAGTCATGTGTGTGAGTTAATGTGAGGGAAGTATATCAGGTTTGTCTTATTGAGTGTGGAGAGAGAAAGACACTGCTCCACAGGGTGCGGCTGGTGTGTGTGTGAGTGTGTGGATATAGGGGCCCCTCTCCACTAATCCTCTATCAGTGAGACAGACATGCCAGCTTCAGCTGTGCCTGTCCTTAACAACAAACCTAAATATTAGTAACCCCTCAGTAAGTATTATATACCTCATGCAGCCCCTCTCTTAAATAATATCAACCCCCTTGATATTATTAACCCCATCAATGCGTATTAAGTAGCCCAACTTCGTACTCCATAAATATTTATTACCTCCTTACTCTTTATATATATATCGTGACCCTAAAAAGTATTTGGACTCTTAAGCCACACTTAAGCCTATATGAATATAATATTGCAACGCGTTAGATGCAAAACAAGTGGCATCTGTAAACAAATTCCACAAGACCTTTTCTGAGAGCTATGTTTATTTTTCTAAATACTCTAATGTTGCTGTGCATATTAAGTCATTTTTGCAATTTTTACAGAGGCGTCCAAGCAGAGGAACAACAGGTGTAGATGTCATCACATTAACTATGGATATTTTATCTTAATTTTGGTTTATAATAGGTGGCCTTAGCTAGTATGTACTTACATTAACATGAATCATTTGATACAACGCACTTATTGTACACATATTTTTTTTTAAATATTGTACTTATATTTTTAAAAATACTTATATGTAGTTACATCTGTAATTCATTTCTGTAACTACATTTATATTTACACTGTTTGTTTTCATCTCAACCCACCTTTACTACCAAACCCATAGACATACAAATACACACCTTTGGCCTGTGGGCCTGCTGCAGGAGCTACCTTTGGGGTATTAGGGTTCTCTGACGTGTCAGGAGAGCTAGACAAGGAGATGAAGGAAGGCAGCTTCACAAGACCCGAGCAGGACGAGCCCTCATCTGCCTGTATGGACTCTGTAGATTGCGTTTTAACTTCCTCTGAACTAAAAGGCAAAATACCAAATAATACACGATTTTTACGAGATCAAAAAAACGTATTTTCAAAGGAATTAATAAATGAGGATACGACATTTACATGGTTATTCAGGTTGCTTTGCTATAATAATATTACTGAAATATTTAGTGTTTTTTTTCGACAGTACAGAAAAGAGAAAGAGATTAGTTACTGATCCGGACCTCTTTGAAATGTCTCTAGCGCGGGCTTTCTTGGCCGGTCCAAAGCTTGCATTAGAGCCAGATCGTTTCAAGCTCTGTCTGTGGTGCAGTTTGCATTTGGATCCACGTGGACACACGCCGCTACTGGAGAAGTCTGGACACACCAGGGTGTGTTTCTTCTTACACTGTGAAGAGAGCAGAACGTTCTTAATGCTTTAGTTCTTCGCACCACACTGACAATGATTGTTTGATGGGTTGGTTAAGAACATGTGGGACACTGTCAGATTAAAAAGAAAGATTTCATGAGTGCCACACTCTGTGGGAGTGCACTGAAGTTAGCAAAAGTAAGTGTTTGCGTGTGATCACACATCAGTAGGTGCATGAATCTGATATGTGAGAGAAGGTGAGCATGTGTTTGTGTGTGTAAGTGAGAGTAGGTGAGAGTGTCTGTGTGCCCGTGTAATTTGGGCGTAAATTGGTAGCTTCATTCTTCGGGAGACCCGATCCCTCCCACCTGTCAGAGGAGCTAATTATACCCCACTATGGGGTGAGGAGCGCAAGACGCGTGTATAAGTGAGAGAGAGAGAGAGAGAGAGAGAGAGAGAGAGACTGGGCGAGTGTGGGGCATGTTGCTCCAGAAATAAACAGAGAGAGAGAGAGAGAGGGTGTCTGTACGTATGTATGTGTTGGAGGAAAGGGTGGCTGAAGGATCGTGTGTCCGGGAACACTGTGGACTCCCTTTCACCCCTTGGGGCAGACCGCCCAGAGACACTTTACCCAACACTTTAGACCACAAGTGGTCTAAAATTACAGAATTTACAGTTATTAGGTTTATCTTTTGGTGCTTAAAAATGACATACAGAAACCCTCAGCGAGCATTTACACAGGAAACATGTTTTTGTAATCCTGCTGTGCCACTTTTTAAAATTGTCGCAAAGATTGCTACTTTTCTTACGGTCTAGCACCAGAAAACAAATTTTTGGTTCACCAAAATGCTTATCAAGACCCTTTACTTAAGCCTTAAGGAAGTCAAGCCAGATCTGGAGACAGCTTTTGCTTTATTTACTGTTAAACAACAAAACACAAAAAATATATATTTTATTTATACACACACAGTCTAGTGTAACTGGATTATCGTACCCAATGAATCTGGGTCTCTAATGCCCCCTAAATCATCCTATAGACAACATCATCACTCACCACACTTATGGCTAATTGGCCCAATTTGCTAAATCCCTTGCCACTTGAAATCAGTCGATTCCAATTCCACCCCATTTCAGAAGAGCATTTGGGACCTTTCTTTTTTTAAACACCCATTTGTTTCTCGTTTGACTGATAACATCCATGTCGAGCTTTAATCATTCAAACGTCTGGCAGAAGCAGACAGAACCAATGTGTAAATTGTGAGAAATTACAAGCGATGTGAAGTGGGATAATCTGATCACACAACATCTGTAATTTGAACTATTCTGATTCTGATTGTTTTTGACTATTATTTAAAATTTGTCTGAATAATAATAAACACCGAAAACACATGCATTTCACGTTTTCCACATGTGATCTCATGGGTTCACATGTTTTCCACATGTGTCCAAATATTTTCCACATGTGATCACATGAAGACAACATGTCATGATAGATTTAGACAGCACCTGAGTTAAATATATGAGTGTCACAGCAAATGGTCTGAATATTTAGGACCATGTGATATGATATTTCAGTTTTACTTTTTTAATAAATCTGCAAAAATGTCAACAATTCTGTGTTTTTCCGTCAATATGGGGTGCTGTGAACAAAACAAAACGATCATCAGAAATACACTATATTACCAAAAGTATTCGCTCACCTGCCTTTACTCATTCTATGAACTGAAGTGCCATCCCATTCCTA
>JAUMHR010000050.1:10438526-10451208 GCA_032361145.1 Enteromius fasciolatus
ACTGTAACTTCAGCAGCTCCGGTCACGTGAACAAAAGCACTAATCTCACTGGTCGGCCAGTTTTTAACGCGGCGCGTAAAAAAAAAAAAAACGAGTCCGAGGCGTTTTTTAAAAAATTACGCTTTTACGCCTGGCGTTTTTCGCGCACATTGGCGCGCTTTGTTTAGTCACGGCGCGTTAAACGTCGGCGATATTCGTGCGTGATATTCGTCCCGGTGTGAACAGGCCTTTAAACTCCATATGAAAAAGCTTGCTTCTCACCGTCTCAGGTAAAATATTTATATCTGATTAAAATGCAATTAATTTAGATTAATTAATTACAAAGCCTCTAATTAATTAGATTTTATTTTATTTTTTTTAATCGAGGCCCGGCCCAAATATATATACACTGTATACGTACACACACACACACACACACACACGTATATACACAATACTGTGCAAAAGTCTTAAAACCATTTTTTGTCTGTGAAAATACTAGTGGCTTAAGTCGGTTATTTCTATCTTTTGCGGTAGTGTGTCAGTTGAAAACATCAGTTGACATTTCCAAACATTATTTTTGTCATTAATTGTAATAATGCAGTGAGATTATTGTCTTATTGTCTTATATTAATTTAATAATTAAATTTTTCTCTTTGTAAATGTACTTTGTCAAATGTAAATGGTATTTTCCTCCTTTGGGGTGGATAGGGGTCATTTCCCCATTAGTTCAAAAACTAAATGCTAAAAGAATGCTTAGGGAAAAACTGTTTATTTAAATTGTGTACAACAGTATCAGAATTATCCTTCAATAAGAGGTGAAAAAAGGTCAAATGTAAGAATCTAAATTCACGTTCAGCTCAACAAAGGTCAAGGTTTACAAGGGAAAGGGTCAGTGGTGGACTGCCAGGTTTAGTGATTCCAAGGACCCGTCTTCACACCTAGACCTTTGAGTGTCAAGCAGGTGTTAAGAGGACAGAAAGTTCAAGACACCACAGTATCCCTCACGTCTCAAGTCCCTTTACATCTCTTCATCACTTCACACTCCTCCTTCCGCTCTGACTGGCACTGATGCCAGCAGCTGCTGCAAGCTTAATTGGTCCCTCTGGGTAAGGCTGGCACGAAAAGGAATAGGCATCTGTTCAGAATGGGCAAAGAGGAGAGCACCTAACCGCTGGAGCAGCTGCCCTCAATGTCACCTGGACAACTGCAAGGGCACTGAAAAAGGGTAAGCCACTGACCTTCAGATTATTCACACGGCTAGCCTCAAACATGTCAGTAGGGAGGGGTTACTACCAGATTCTCACCATGGCACCTGCCAAGCATGGGATCTGTGCCAGGCAATGACAAATCAACCACTTTTTTATAATGGCAAAGGGAGGGAACAAGAGAGAGTGACAGTGTACCGTCACTGTTGTAAGCTAAGAGGCTTCACTTCAAGTTGGTCATTAATATCTACAAACTCGTTAAGTGGAGAATGCCATGAAAGCGGATATGGGACATGACAAGTGCTCTGGCAGGGCAGAGAAAGGAACAAATCACTGCCGCTTAAAATAGGCCAGCTGGTATTCACTAACCCTAACCGCAGAGCTGCATTAAGGAACTCTATCATTTAGACCATAAAAAGATCTTATTACACATCACACAATCAGTTAACAAGTGTATTTAACTTTAACTCAATATGCAGCATTAAACAAAAAAGACATTCTTATTTGTTATCCCATCCTGCACGGTGGAGCCATATAAAACGCAGATTAGATTGTTTTTCTCTCAATGGTTTCTTATAATCTGCAGTCAGTGCTCCATTTGAAAAGGCCATGACTTATGCAACATTAGACTGGGTGTCTGTTGCATGCCATAGGACTTATGATGAGACAGTCTGACTATATTTATTAAATAGCTCAGATATAATATTAACTAATGCCGTATACACCAAACAACAACAACAAAATGCTCAATGCTCAAATTAAGTGGACAATGAATTATACAAATAGCAAGTAGACAGTGATGGTTCTAACATTGAAACAAACACAAGTGGTGTGAGGAAGGGAAATGCAAAAACACTGAAAACAGATTGTTTAAGACAGATTGACCACTGCACACAATCAATACTACACCGTCCACTGTCCCCAAAACCAAGACTCTTCCGCCTCAGTGCTTCACACATGGGAAGCAGCATTAATGTTAACATGGGATCTGCTGTCGCTTTTTAAACATACAGATGGGCCCAAATTATTGAACAAATGCATTAGCCAGCCTGACTATCAGTCTGTGTCAGGAAAAAATACGCTGTACTGAACGGATCAATGGTGTACCATTTACTAGCATGATAGCAGAATCATTTCAAACAGTACTAATGCAATTTATATAAATAGTAATAAACTTTTTTTATGACTATTTCTCTCTCTAAATGTTAACCTAGAGAACGGTTTATACACACATTGGAAATTTCTTAAGTTTGTTAATAAAAAGTGGAGTAAGAGTTCATTTCCTTCCTAAGAAATCTTCAAAATCCTGGTTTATTATATGTATAATGTTTTATATAACTGTCTATAAACAGTAGGAGGAGGAGACTGTATAGAAGGTATATTTGCAAAGCCTGACTAGATAAGTGACTACCACTAACCAGAATGGAACCCAGGTTGCTCTACAACCACCGTGACAGGAGACAAACTAGCTATTTCCCACAGAGCAACTCACCGGGGACAACAGAAAATGAACTGGCCCTGATCAATACCATCCAGCTCCCCTCTCTCTCTTTCTCTATCTGTCTCTTTGGTGCTGCTCACACAGGAAAACAAAAATCAAATGCATAAATATTGTAATGCACAGCATGATGTGCAAAGCCATGTGTGTTACCCTGGAGCACAAAACCAGTCATGTTTTCAAGTCCAGTCACACAAAATAATCTTAATTTAAACAGAAAACAAGATTATTTTGCGTACCCCGTTGGCAGATTATTTCGCTTGTTAAAGTAAAAACACACTTGATTTTTTGCAGTGTGTGTGTTGGGGCTGGTGAAGCATGTACAGCGATAAAAATTAATTATATGAGAGACAGCAGTATGCATTTTGTATAAATACATAAATACAAATATCTACTTCAGGGTTTCTACTTTAGCAATTTCACATTAAATTAAAAGAGTAAACAATGACAGTATTTTCCTTTTTGGCTGAATTATCACTTGAACAATTCTTTGTAATTATTTGTACAATTTACCAGCAATAAAAAGATTCGACATTAAAATATTTTCAGTGCATTTTAAAAGGTGACATCTTTCTTTCTATCTTTAGATCACAGTCTCTAAATTTCCAAGCGTGTACAGTATGTGTGCTTCAGTAATGTCTTCCTCTAATTACTGAGAATCTTTATTTGGATGATGCATAAGTTTGTGGGATATAATAGTTCTGTCAACAGAAAGGAACGCTGTTAGTCCACAGGTGTGGGAAAGACCCTCGGCACAATTCTCAGGCAGAGACAGGTGCGTTTACGACACACTATTGCCATTCACACTGCCACTCTGGGACATGTTTGTCCTGTGTCTCAGAGTAAAGAAACTTGTCTGCAAACAATTAAGCTGNNNCTGGAAGACAAATCTACTAAATGATACAACAGATGAAACATACAATCTTTGTACTGACTAAATCATCAAGTGGTTTAAATGATGAATGGGCCCCTTGTAAAAGGGCTCCCTCTGCAGGTGATGATCAGTAATGAACAAAAATGATCTCTCGCGTATTACAACCTAAATATTATTTTTTTTACCCTTCTATAAATAAATAAGTTTTTCACAACTAAGCTCACAACTAAACTATATGATACTTCATACTTGGTAATACTGGATATAACAGAAATACACAATACATACTGTGCTTTCATCTAAAAAAAAAAAAACATGAGAAGACAAGGAAAGACATCAAAATTGAGAAAATTCAACACTTAAAATTAAGCCGAATTTATTGGGTCATTTAAAGTGCAGCATGGTGATAGTGAGCATAAAAAGATGATCTAGAATTGTTTTGGCAGATTTCCCTGACCTAGTGTGTGCTGAAGTGTACATGCTGTGCGGCAAACTGATACAGGTGTAGAAATAGCAGCAGGAAGCATGCTAAACACTGTCATGAGACAGGTGCAGTGCTTTTGCCGATGAAAATAAAACCAATAGATGAGCTACATTAGTGGCAAAATCACTCTAGTACTGCAGTTTGCATTTAAAAAAGAAATGTGGTAAGCAAGACAATGGAATCCGGTCAATGTCTGACCTCCACCCCCCTGAACACATGAGCAGGGAGTCAGGATTCAGTGCAAGGCAAAATGTACACAAACCCATACTGTAACATCAGAACTGCCCCCCCTACTAGACCGGACTCAATTACTCCCTTAGTTCAGAGCAAATCTTACTAATTAAATACACTAAGCATTAATTATGTAGCCTGAGTGGGAGCCTATAAAACTATACCCACCAATCCCAGCCGATCGATACTCCAGGAGTGGAATTAGCAGTTATCTTAAAGTCCTTTAACAACAGTGCAGGCTGACAGACCAACACAAACAATCATCTATAATTAAACAGACAAACACACACACACACTGTAGTGCATTTAAGTAAGCAAGGGATAAACCAACACGATTTTTGATACAAAGCATGAGTGTTATACATACAGCATACTTTTCTTCTCTATAAAATGCTCAAATAGTGGAGTTTCACTAGATGTGGTTTTTAACATACTGACCACATAATTAAAGAAAGGACATAAAAGAACAGGCGTAGTACTACATTATTTAGGTTACAAAAAACATGTACAAAATCCTTTGATTTACTATTTGGTGTAGTTAACTTACAAACTTTCCACAATATGCTCATATCTTCAAGCAATACATTTTTTTTTTGTAATTTTTGGATACTGAAAAATGTGTTTTTGGGGGGGTTTTTTGGAAGAGGGGTGGGGGGTGGGGTCTTCAAGATTTTTAACTGTTAATCCATTTGCATGTTATTGAGCTTATAACTTCATGTGATACATTATTACAATGTTTGTTTTCAAAGTTCCCCTATTTTGTCATTTTCAAGGTTCTTAATATTGTTTTGGGAGTCTCCTATAATATGTTTACATGCAAGGTCTCAAGCGATTTGTTTGTAGCAGTTCTAAGATTCAAACCACCTCCTTTCCTAGCGACTACTCTCTGCTCTGATTGGTCAGATGGCCGAGTCTGTTGTAATTGGTCTACCACGTACTGCATGCATCACTATTTTTCCCTTATAAAATAATAAGAGCACAAATTATTTTATTATTGTACACACAGTATTTTAACTTAGGTGCTGTAAGCCATGTTTGTTTTCTCCTGTCAGCATTTGACACAGAATGCAACGCATACACTGTCAGAGCCAGACAGATTTGCTGGTGCAAAAACAAATACTTTACAGGAATAGTATTTAAGTATATTGCTGTTACTGTGGGATGAGAGCATCCAAATAGAAGTTATCTATTCATTATGGTGGCCGCTCATGAGAGGAAAAAGATAGATGGGCTACTTTAAGAAACATTTTTGTTTAACTCTGTTGACTAGATAAAGAGAAAGTGAAAGAGAAAGCTAGTGCCCTTCCATTGACAACACTCACTTCCCGGAGCTCATCTGTCCATCAGTCTCTGAGCTTTGTGTGTTAAACAAGCTCCCACACATTTCCCAGGATAACACACACAGCCTGCGGTTTTAAATTTGGACAGCCACCTGTGAGGATGACTAAGATAGCTTGTGTGTGTGTGTGTGTGTGTGCGCGCATCCAGGGTTTATGGAGCTTATTTGGACGGGGGTGTTGAGCTGGGGAACTTGCATGCCAATCGTGGCCAGGAGTCTCTGAGAGGCCTGAAGGTACTTAACTGCTCCCTTGAGAGCAAAATAAAGAGCGAGTCCAACTGAGAGAGAGGGAAAGCATAGAAAGGGGATATGATGGAGCAAAACTTTGAGCTGTGCCAAAAAAGCCCATTGCGAACAAAAAAGCAGACAGAAAATGAGCCGGTGAGAGATTAAAAAAATAGGGAAAGGAGAATGAAGGGACGCCTGCATGGTTTGCTGGCTTACTTCTTAGGCTCAGAATAGAGCATGAGCTCCAATGTCTGGGCCACTTCGACAGAAATGGAAAGTTGACAGTGATTAGGGTCAGGTTTCCCAGTTTACCCCTCCGTCATGGGCTGTGGGCCAGGTGGAGCGGACTGTGGGTTTGGGAGTTATGTGTGTACTCTAGCCCCTGGATGGCCTCTCTGGCCAGCGTACAGCTACAGCCAGCCAGTTAATTAGGAGAATTTCATCACTCCGTCAGAGAGAAGGAGAGGGAGAGGAAGGGACAGAAATATACCATTAGTCTATGGTCACAGAAGTTGATTCAAGCCCATATGGATGGTGATGTGAGTAACACAAGCTCTGCTTGAACTGAACTGTGGTTGTTTTATTGACTTTCAACTATCGATTGTTTAGATTTTCCTTTTTCTTTTCCACAAGCTGTGTAATTCATACATGCAATGAAATGAAGCAATTCTAGAATATGCTTAGGGCCAAAGGGTCAAGTTTGTTTATCGTAAACAAGTCAATCATCCTCTTCACATGCACAGTGGATTGACTGTGATTTACAATATTTTGCATATGGGAACATAAACCTATATGCACACTACCAAGTCTCTTAATCTCACAAACAACACATTATTATTATTATTATTATTATTATTATTCAAAATAAAATAAATTAAGATTATTTTAGATCTATTATAGCCTAATATATAATAATAATAATAATATTAATAAAAATAATATATATTAAGATCCAATTTAAAGCTAATTTCGATTAAATCTATTTTAAGAATTATTTTATTGCGGTGATGATTCTCTCTCTTTAATTTTATCAACATTAGCTCAAATTTAAAAAATGAAACAACAATAATAACATTTTTAAAAAGGAGAGGAGGTGAACAAGAAGGTGGCTGCAGTTTTTTTGTTTTTTTTAACACTTAATTGATAATCTGTTTGGTCACTAGTGACAGAAACTGACGCTTCTGCTTCAAGAGTCACAGTTTCATGTGCTTCTGGGTTTGTAATTAGCAACTTGGACAGTAACTTGGCAACTTGGTAACTAGCAGTTTAGACAGAGAGAACAAGGCAGATCAAAGCCAAAAAAACGAGTAAGACTGCACCAGGGTAGGTGGTGTAAATGGGTATACTATGCCAGCAAGACCTGTAATTGACTGCAATGTGATGAAACTGTTCTCGGATATGGTTACTAAAAATGATATGAACATATGTGGGCTCACATAACCGCCAAAAATAAAAATGGATATTAATCAGTCTACTTAATTCTTACACTTCATCTTCTTACTTCATACACCTGTCTTTCAACAGTCATTGTCATATTCTCTCATATCCAATATTATGAACTGCAGAAATTGTGAAGATGTGTAGAATGCACTATTCATACACTTCTGTCAGTGGTTACACAAATACTGTCCATTTTGTATAACTTAATAGCATCATAGTCTGTGCTCAATATACACATAACCTTTCATAAAATAGGTAACCTCTGACTGCCAAATGTTGTGTATATCAGCTTTCAGCCACATATTTAAATTGGACAAAAGCTAGCAGCGCTTACAATAAGACTGATATTGTTAATACTGTGAAATAATGACCAAGTGACCAATTCATCTTGTAAATTTCAACACAGACTAACAATACGCCTAAATAAAACATAAAAAGTTAGTTTAGCATGTCGATTAGAGTTCCAAAAAATAGAGCAAGTGAATGATGCGTCTCTTTTTCTGTAAACATGACCTCTGTGTCTCCAGCTTTCCTCCAGAGAAGAGAGTATCTTACTGGTTTAAAGCAAGGTCTGCAAACAATCTCTAGGCGCTCTTTCTGCCTCCTCCCAGTCAAAAACCTTTAACCCCATGAACCTGTCCCACTCCAATCCACTCTAAGAAGGGGACAAAAAAAGCCTCATTATGGATGTGTTTAGCTGGCCTTAGACCGCATAGCCTGCTTCCCACGCAATGCCAATTTACTGTGATTATTATGGTAACACTTCACGCCGTGTGGACAGATGAAGGGTGCGTGGGAGGGGCTGCTAAGATCAGATTACTGGAAAAGGGAAACTTAAAGGGCTTAAGCAAGAGGTAATATTATAATGTGCCATTTGTAGGAACCTAGCCATGGTCTTAAAACAACCAAGTGAACTTTATGTTGTTCTACATAAGACTGTCCAAAAAGTACATTTGAATAACAATCACACCAGGGGAGCAGTGTGCTCTATTCATTTACATACAACATTTTTATTGTTGTTGTTAAATAAATATAAATTAATTACCATTTATTGACCAAACAATATTAATTTAAATAATAATAATACATAATAACAACAACAACATGTGTTTTCAGTGATTACTGGTAATTATTTATCACTACAGAAACTAGATGATGACAATCACACGTCATCGTTAATTAGTCAAGCAAAGCTATAATTGGACGGACAAAATATCAATAAATCATAAAAACCCAGACAAACACATAAATACACAATGTATGTGTTGAAGGCGATAAATGATGTGCATGCTCTTAAATAATTAGCAGGTGTGTCCTGTTTAAGGTTCCCGGTTTATTCTGTCTCTTGGGTTACCGGAGAGCCCTCAGGATACCAAGAAAACATTTACCCCCAAAACGGGGAAGGAAAGAGTGTAAGGGCAGTGTCCCGTTTCATTGGCGTTTGGATTACACTTTTCATCACTTAGCCTTCAACTGCTGGCACAAACACTCAACAAATGATCTCACACATCAACCCTTTACCACACAAACTCAAAACTAGCTCCGATGTGAAAACGTGCAAACCGCTTGACAATAAACACATTTTCTATTTCTGCTTATTTCCCTGCAAGCGTATTCATCTCAAACTTCATATAAACTAAGTGGCCTCATCTCCTTCCACTTAATCTGCAGGTGTTCTCATGCAGTTTACACATAAGCGCAGGGGTCGGGTGTGCCTGGCAGGTGGCCGTTAGTTGCGTTGCTGCTTGGGTGTGTCACGCAAGGCCGAGCAGTGAGAAGCTTTAATTATGGCCAGCTGACAGTTTGACAGGGGAGCAGCCAGAGGCCTGGGCAAGAGAAGCAAGGCACAAGAGCATGATAATGTCTCTCTATGTCTGTCAGTGACTATACACGAATTACACACTGGGAATCCATGTCGAGCACAGGAGTCTTTTCGTTAAAGAGTTTGAGGTTGATCAGTTGTCCTGTGGTTGTATACTGGGTGTTACCATGGTATGCTACTACATTCTAACCAAACGATTTGCAAACGCTGCCCTGCTAAAAAAAGATTTTCTATGTTCTATGATGACTGTTGCCAAACATTCCATGGCAAAACTATTTCATTCTTCAGTTTTGTTGAATATACTAAATCAGTTAAATATATAGTGAAATAGAATTATATCATTAAAAAATAATATTATATAATTATTAGCAGTGATTGTCTAAACATTTTTTTTTTTTTTTTACAAAAATGTAATTATTAATAATTACAATAAATCAATAAAAACAAACAAACAAATAAAATGTCATCTACACACTTTCATTCAAAGCTATGGGGTCTGTAAGATGTGTGTAAAATATAAATAAATAATACCTTTAAATATGTCTCTTATACTCACCACACTTTCATTCATTTCAACAAAAATGCAATCAAAGAGTAATTTAGTTTTTGCTATATAATTGTGTTTTGTAATTTATTTACTTGAAGTAGCCACAAGATCCTTCAGAAATCATTATAACATGCTGATTCAGTGAAGAAATATTTATTTTTACAATGCTGAATATTTTATAGAAATCTCAATAGAACAGTATTATTTTAACAGAATTATTAAAATTGTCAATAACTTTACTTTTGACCAATTAAATGTTGTCCTTGCTGAATAGAAGTATTTATTTTTATGTCTTACTGACCCCAAACTTTTGAACAGCAGTGTACGGTGGCATTTGTGTTAAAGACTGACAGCCTACTTTTGTCAATAAATGTAAACATAGGCAGTTAAAAGTATATACAGGGCAAAAAACAAAAAAAAAGCTTGTGTAAAATACAACTTGTGTTTCCTGAGAGCTAATACAGCACTTTTTCCCCACACACCACACTAAATATAATTTGTGTCACTTTTTTTTTTTTTCCACATTAGTTTTCTCAAAAGCTTGTAAAATCTTGGACTGTGGATGACACCTTTTGAGTAAAATAAACGGAGCTGGACAGAACATGGAACATTGGCAGTTGTATCAACAACAAACTAACAGAAAACAAAATTGACAAAAGACAGCTGAAGGACAGACAAGTTGAGATGCACTGAACACACACACACAATAGCTGTTAACAGGTGGTGGGTGGTCCTCCCAAAGACAGGCCTGCTGGACACATTATGAACAGGTTGGAGAGTGCATGCCGGGACCCGTACAGAGCATGAATTTGAGCAGTTGAATGTTTATCCAGTGGACACTGGTGGAGGGGAGATATTACACCCCATTAAAGTGCAAGTTGGGCCATCTGCTTGACATGCAGGGCCTGAGAAAGTGATGTGGAATGAGCAGAATGTTCGTACCAGAGACTGAGGGTCGACGGTGTGCGAGTACAAGCGTGACTGACGCAGTCGATTAAACTACTGTGGCATTGTGGTATTTAGAGCAAATATTTCTCGGGTGACAGTTGAGAGAAGCAAAGACACTATGCTGGCCCTCATAAATATCTCCCACTTCTTTTGGGTTCAAATTAATCTAACAATCATGTTATACGGTGCTTGTTTTCCCCATTGGCTTTCTCCCTTTATATAAACTTGTGTTGTATTCATGTAAATGGAATATCATTGCATGTCCATGATTACCAATAATACACCACACATTTTCACGCAATGCTAACCTAGGATCAGGAGGGCATGCGGATCAAGTAAACCAGGGCCGGCCGACACACGTGTCATAAACAGGATATTTTTTACCGGACTGGAGCTCGGATGCTTACTCAATATAGCAGAGGCATATGTAAGAATGGGAGCTGGTGGGGGTGGAGCCGGGAATGAGATCCAGCAGATGAGGGAGCAGTGGTGGTGTGAAAAAAAGTGGCAGAAACTAAAGGAAGTGTGAACTAGCGAGTGATGCAAAAAAACAAACTAAAATAAACAAATAAACCACATAAGGAACGAACACTTGAGGGCAGGAGGAGACTGACGCACTGACTAAAATTTATAATGTATGGTTGTCAGAAGGGGGTGGGGAATTTGGTTGGGATCATTCAAAATGGTATTCCAGCACTAATACCATCTGTTTGGCAGTCCATTGCTTATGTACACTCCAGCATCGTCCAGCTTTGTACGCATACATATATACATACATATATATCAAAAAAGCCGGTACTGCCCACTTCCAGGTCATCGCGGGTTCACCTTTTTTTCAAAAATATCGGGAATTTGTCATGATTCCTTGTCATCGATTTTACTATCTTGCAAGTTGTCTGAGCAAATCAGACAAACTAATTTGCCTTTTTTATAAAAACAAAGCCTTTCAATGTAACAAAGTATAAAATAAAGAAGGACAGATATTTAGGTCAAAATGAGCAAAGGTAAACATCGTTGTCATTTTATCTTTGTTATCCGAAAAGATACACATTACAAATAAACATAATATGAATAAAACATACAGTGTTTTTATATTTCAGGAAGAATAGGTGTATTGAGCAGCATTAAATTAAACAGGTGAAAGGTGAAACACTATATACTTATACACTAAATTCATCATTTACTCACTCTCAGGTCGTTTTTATCTGAATAAGTTTCTTTTTTCTGTTAAATTTAGGGCTGTCAAAAATAACACGTTAACGGCGTTAATAATTTTTTTTTCGTTAAAAACGTACATTTTTTTTAACGCATTTCACGCATGCGCAGCGTGACGAATTGTGTGTCAGGAAAGTGGGACAACAATTACCTCGGAGTAACTGCACTTTGCATCAGTGACACGTGGGTACTGAAGTCTTTTACGGTGACTATATTAACAACTGAGGAGCATCATTTTGCGGAGGCTTGTAAACAGTTCCTGTCTGTTGCACGTAAGTGGGGTCAAGGTGACAATCATCAGGACTGTCAGTGCACGCAACATCAGGGCTCTAGAGTGCGACCAATTTGGTCGCACGTGCAACCTAATTTCTCAATGGTGCGACTAAAAAAAAATCAGAAGTTGCACCGGTGCGACCAGCGGTTAGAGGGGAAAAAAAAAAGGAAACTCCGTGACTCTTAAAAGTTGTATCAGCAATTTAGGGTCCGAGATATGCCACAAAAAAATAAACAGTGTTCAACCAATCAGCGTAAGAGGGTTGGTGTTGTGGACTTGGTGTTTTGTTTTTCTGTGGAAAGGTTGGTAGCACCGATTGTTTTGTTGGCATAAACCCGACGTACGTAATGATGTCACGTGCGCCCAATTTATAGGAGTCATCGCAGATGCATTGAAAAAAAAGACGTCTGTGCAAATTGCGAACAGTGCGTACATGGCATTACTGATCGACGGAGACACAGATATCACCATAAAAGAATGCGTCATTGTGTAAGGTCGTATCTTGCTGAGAGGAAGACTGAATATACTTACTTATTGGACACATTGAGGTCGAGCATGCTCATGCCCAAGGTAAGCCATGTCATGTCATGGAGCC